>APFE031071432.1:0-23189 GCA_000404065.3 Pinus taeda
TGAAAATGACATATGTATAGTTAGTAGTAGTAGTAATAGTAGTACTAGTATAGAACATATTCCTTGTACATATTACTTTTGGACATCATATTTTGATGATTCCAAAACACGGGAGAGATCTAGAGCTATTTTTGTTTTAGTAGACCTGCGAGAGAGGAAACATATGATCTCCATCTGCTTGGAATTCGAGTGCACGAACAATACCGTGGAATATGAAGCGCTCATCTTAGGTTTGCAAAGAGCCATCAACCTTAATGTTGTAGTTCTCAAAGAAGTTTGTGACTCAGAAATTGTCATACGACAGGTACACGATACTATACACTATGTGTCACCTCTTTTGAAAAGTTATCAACAACAGGGTTGGCATTTGATTTCGCATTTCCAAGCTTTTAACATTATTTTTGTTCTTAAAATATGAAATTCAACTGCAGATGCATTGGAAAATGTTGTTGCTAGGTTATCACCACTTAGGGATGGTATTTTTGTAGAAATTATTTATAAACCACCCGTCCCTGAAATATGACTAATTTGCACATTTTCAATAATGACCAACAAATTCTGCATTTTATGGCGAACACTGATGTATTCAAGGATGCAACTATCGACTAAGACAAGCACAAGAAAGTGTTGTAGGATGTAGCTTGTACAAATAAACATAAGCCCATGATGAAAGATATGGTATCATTGGAAAAGCTGTACGACTTAAAAAATTTCTTCGGAGGGCCAGTCAATGTGAAAACCCATAGCTCAATGTTGTCGCATGAGAAAATAAATTTGGGAACATTAAAGGATCCAAAGTTTTTCAATATTGGTACTTACTTCACACCACAAGAGTGGCAAACTTTAATTCGATTATTCAAGTAGTACCAAGATGTATTCGCATGGACATATGATGAGCTTAAAACTTATGACATGTGAATAATCCAACCAGTGATTCCAATCAAAGAAGGGACCAAGACTTTTCAACAAAAGCTACGGAAGGTACATCCGACGCTTCAACCTTTGATTCAAAAGGAGTTGTGGAAATCGTTGGATGCTTGGATCATACATAAAGTGTGACATTCTACCTGGGTATCAAACTTGGTCCCGATTATAAATAAGTATGGGGAAATCCACTTGTGTGTTGATTTCCGCAACTTGAATGATGCTTCGGAAAGACAATTACCCCATGTTGTATGTGGAATAGATACTATAAATAGTATTGAGATCCGGGATGGTTTCTTTGTTTGATGGCTATTCTGGTTATAATTAGGTTCTAGTCTCATAGTTTGATAGGCTAAAGGAAACATTGCACATGAAGTGGGGTACATTTGCATTCAAAAGAATGTCATTTGGGTTGATCAACATTGGTGCAACATTTCAACATGCCATGGACATTAAATTCCGTGGACCATAATTTGAAGTGAAATTTAGCAAGTGAAATTTGCACCATGAAATTCACACCATGAGGCCATGGAATCTTTCCAAAATTTGAATTTACATAAATTTTGATTCATAGAGAGTTTTTTAGACTTCCATGTACCATTGGAAAGGTATTTCTAAGGCCTATCCATTTCTTTAATTTGTAGGATCACACGATTCAATTCATAACACTTAAAATTCCTTAAAGAAATATGACTCCCTTAGAATATTAATTGACATTACTAAGAACACATTACACAATTAGTATCCCATTCAATTCCAACAATCTCCCTTGGCATGATCATCTCGTCCATGCACCATGGTTGACATCACTGCAGTAAGGTTGGCGTCAATGCCAACACAACAATTCCAACTTCCATCATAACAATATCAATAATATCTCCCTTTGGCATTGATGACAATCTCCCACAAGCACGAGTTGTGATTGATATATCTCTCTTGTTTTGACATCAATGGTAAAGGGATACATCCATCTCTCCCCTGATGTTCATTTTCATTATAAAAAACAAAATTTTTCTCACTCTCCCCCTTGCAAGCTTATCTCTCTACTCAATGGTTGTTAGCCAACCACATCTCTTTGGTGAGGTACTTGAATGCCATCATCCAATATTAGCTACAACCACATTGATTTGCAATCAGGGCCAAAGACACATGTAAAACAAGTATTAGTAAACAAACCTCTTGATATCAGATTTTCCTTCTACTTCTCCAAGGAGGAAAAACTTCCCTCTTTGACATTAATGTCAAGGGATCATAATGCCTACAATAAAGAACAAATGTCCTTGTGGCTTCTTCTAGATGTTGATATTCCCTAGAGTACAAGATATCTTTGATATGCTCTCCCTGAACATTTACTATCTCTCTTAACCTTTCAACCAATGTTTGACACTCTATGGCTAACAAATTTTCTCATGAGGACCCAATGGAAAATCACTCCCACCTACCAATACATTTGTATACCAATCATAACTGCAAATGCTACTAATGATATAAGTTTTTCCTCACCCTTCCACTCTCACTACTGCTTGAGTGATTGTGCTCACTCCTCCTGAGAATACTAACTATCATTTTTTCTCCCCCTGAGATCATGCTACTCCGAATAGGGACTGGTGCTAATAAAAAAATGACACCAATTGTAACTATGATACTAGTTGTTTAATGCCTAGGAAAACTCCCATGATTTCTCCTCATATAAGAGCTATCTATTATACAAAAGGTTGCTCCAACTAAACCACAGAATATAAATGGACATAACGATACCAATTGATAACTAAGGAACATGTAGAGAAAAAACAATTGTTTACATGAACTCATGATTGCTAGGCATATTAAAAAATACTACTTAAATGATATTAGATCATGTCATAAAATATTATCAAACCTTTCATTTACAGAGCATTCAACTCTTCCTAAGACAAATGGATGAGGCCTTCTACTACTAAAAGTGTAACTTCCCTTGATCCTATGCTCTTCTTTTTTTGATCTCTTTACATCTTCCTTCTTTCTTTTGCTAGAGAACTAATATACTATACCTGATTTTCACTTTTGGCCCCTTATCACTGCACTCTTTTGTTGCAATCTATCTTCTTATAAGATCAAATGTTGATGTATCAGCTTTTCCCCTTAGACCACATTGCATTTATTTTATCTTTCTCCTGCAATGCTTGTTATATAAATACAAATGAATTCAATTTTGTGACAAAAAATGGAACTAACATTACCTCAAATATTTAGATGCTTCACTTTTGCATCTCTTATTGTTTCATACATCTAATTTCTTTGGCTTCCCTTAAAGCCATTCTCTTCCTTTTAATGAAAAGAAATTGAGGACATAATCCCTCTGAGTATATTTTCTTAGTTTTCCCTCCATACCTTTGTATGCCAAGCACTAATGGGACAATCTCCTTCAAAATTCTCATTTAGCCTACTTATGAGTTCGTCTTAGCTACACAGGGCTAAATTTCACTTCCCCTCAATTGTTTCTTCACCCAAATCTTCTTCTTTCCATATAACTTGATTTGAAAAGAAGAATTATTTGGGTTGATGTTGCTTTTGCTTGCTTGATACCTATGCTTATT
The DNA here is from genome assembly GCA_000404065.3 of Pinus taeda. Lineage (NCBI taxonomy): Eukaryota > Viridiplantae > Streptophyta > Pinopsida > Pinales > Pinaceae > Pinus > Pinus taeda. Next base: position 3,501 of record APFE031071432.1, read on the forward strand.
GTAGTTGATATTCTTATATGGTTCCACCATTGGAATGAGATGATCATTCCTCTTAATTCTATCATGATTTTTCTTGAGCAAATATTTAGCTCTCAACTTGTTCCTTTCACCTATTTTCATGCTTCTTTTACATTGAGCATTGAAATCAAACTCAAATTCCTTTTTCAGATTACATCTTATATTTAATGGTCAAGTTGCTTCCTTTTACTACAAAATCTGTGAGGGATGCCTCATCTTCCCATATTGGCAATCTACTGCCTTGTGCCAAAAAATGTGATAGTTGTGACATTAAATAGGATTTAATAGGAGGTTAAAGTAATTGTGCTTACTAATGCCATTATCACCAAGTTCTCTCTTGAAGCTATCAATATACTCTTTCGTAGGCATTTTATACATTCTTGGGTTGTTGGTACCCAACACAACTTGATTTCTTGCATGCCATCGACACTATATGGCTTTATGATCAAAATTGTTGCAAGAAAAGAAAACATTGAACCAAATTTGATACTTGGGAGCATTTTTCCTTTTACGATCTTGTCTTTAAGGAAAAAAGGACATATGTTGGTTCTTCACTCATTCATAGTGGTTGGTGGAATTTTTTCCTCGAACAACTCTTTATTGCTACTCTTTTTTAAAGTTGTTATTAACTTAACTTTGTTATTGTTTATTATTGTAGTATTGTTGTTGTCTAACACTACTTTTGGAGTTATTTTTGGTTGCCTTCTTATTTTCTATTTTTGTAGCTTAGGAGTTACTCCAAGCCTTGGGGATCAAGGGTTTGGAGGTTGGAGTACCACAAAAGAACTTGTGGGCATGAAACCCAAGCCTATGGGTTTTTCACCCAAGTTAGTGGGTGCAAATCCATGATGATTTTTGGACATGTGATGATTTGAGGTGATGGAGGATCCCAAGGGTAACCAGGAGCATCAAAAATCACTCAAATCTGAGGTATATAACTTGAGATATGAATTTTCTAATGTAATTGTGGGTTAATGTGGCACCTAATGGAGGTTAACTTGATGAGTTAGAGTACCACAAGTTTTTTGTTGATGCTACATGTGTTTTGTATAAATAGAAGTGATTGGAGAGGTCATTTTCACTCTTCCATGTGTGCGTCTCTCATAGGAAATCATCCCTCAGGCACCCGCAACTCTAAGAAGGGAGGTCAAGGCTAGAAAGAGTATTTTTTTCGGTCATTTAGGTGGCTGAAGTAGAGCAGAAATGATCCTCCATAATTGGAGGTCATTCTAGGTAGATCGGTGGCATGTTCGTGGGTGTTTCTTCTAACCAAAGGCTATCACAGTTTTTGTTGTGAAGTTAAAATAAGATGTATGCCTAAACACTAGTTTGTAGGTGGTCCCTAAGGCTGGGAGTATTTTCCCAGGTAGGCCCTAGAGGTATTCCCTTACATAAGTGTGGCAGGAGGCCTATTTGAGGGCTGGTATAAGACCATATTGACAACTAATAAGAGGAGGAGGTGTTAAGGGTGAAGCCACAACTAAGAAGGAGGCCTGAACATGAGGAAGGATTGTATTAGTAATGTAGTTGTAGCCCTAACCAATAGTGCAAACCCACAACCGTATATAACATCCCACGATATGATAAGGTATGTGGTTTATTGATGGTTTCATGGTGAGCTGGTGCTAGTTGGAGTGTCCTACATTAGGACAGTTGGTTGACATATTAAGGAGTAGATTACATTAGTAGGTTATGTGTCATGTCAAGAGGAGAAAAAGAAGGTTTCATATTAGTTATGGTTGTCCTCTTGAGTTGATGCAATTTGCAAGTGGGTGGGTTTCCTAGGAGAAGTTTGTTGGCATCCAAGAGGAGGCGTTTCCTAGATGATTGGATTCCCTAACTAGGAGAAGATGATAAAACAAGTATTGGTCACTCGTGGACTATTGGAGGGCAACATGAGAGTGGACCAAGTGTGTAAATGGAATGAGAATTTATGGTCTGTTGGAGGACAATGTGATAGTGTCTAAGGTTGGATCCCAGTGTGCACCATCTTCATGGACTTAGATTGTTTCTAGAGTGGAAGAAGTTGAGCTCAAGGTTTGATCAAACAAAGTAGTAGTTGAGAAGCCCTAGAATTGTGTATGGAGAATGACTTCTACAACAGATGATGGAAAATCCTCCTAGCCTATGCTCATTGTGGGAGATGGATATCTTGTAGTGATAGGTGGCAACCCTTTGTGACCTATTTTGGTCTTCATTGCAGAAGCAGAAGAAGACTATAGTGGGTTGAAGTCCCTGAGTAGCTGAGGAGTAGCAATGGGAAATTGTGATTTGTTCACAAATGGATTTGTGAACAACTCAACAAAAGTCTTGATGTCTTGTGCCCTTGATGGACTAAGGCACACATAGTGAGCAGATTGACAGTCGAGGTTCAGTGGCCAGATGGATTTGGAGCTTTGATAGAGGTAGGAGTTGCAGATCGGGAGCCGAAGGACCAGGCAGGTATAGGGTATGTTCAAGGCAACTGTGAGGATCTCTACATCAATTCGATGATTAGAGTATCTTTTTGAGGGCAGATTGGTTGTCGATGGATTGACACCAAGCCCTAGTTTTGTATGTTCTATCAGTGGATGTATGAGGGATATTATCCATTGTATATGAGCCCTAGATTATTGTATTATATGTTTATTAATATAATGAAGTTGGGTTGAAAATTGTAAAAAGTTTTCCATATTTTATGCACTAGTAGATTTACTGTTGTTTATATTCCGCTATGCAAAGTAGTATCATTGTGATTATTCGTTTGGTAGCATCAGAGATTCTAAGATTCTATCTTAGACCCAAGTTCATCGAAAAACATCACTTATTTCCTCTGAAAAGGAAATCTAGAGTCTTTACCTTCTACCTTCTTATAGTTGGATTCTTCTCTATATCCAAGCCTAGTCTTGATGAGAGGAGATCTCTGATTGCTGAGAATCTCATTCAAGATATTTGAACTCTTTTTAAGCTTATGCTATTGATAAATTTCTTCAATAACCTTTTCTAAGTCAGGTATCAATAAAGAAAATATACTATTCCTTTTAAGATACTCCTTTATGAATATTTAGGCCAAGGGAAAGATATGTTGCTAAGGCTTTAATATGTTTGGCTTATATTTTTATATGTATTTTTTTTTAATACTAATAATGTAATTGCGCCAAGAGGTGCTCTAGAACCCATTATGGGGGTATATCTGATGTAAAAACATAAACATAAATGTAAACACATCAACATTTAACATTTTTAATCTAATGTTGGTCCTATTTAAAAATCAATCTAATTATTATTATGTATAAACACAATATAAATTTAAAATATGAATAGGTTTACGAACACTAAAAAAACAGGTATCATAAATAAATAAAAATATAAATAAACCATAGGTATGGTAAAAAAATAAAACCTATTTGTATACTTCATAAACCTCTTTATATTTACAAAAACTAAAAAAAAAAAAAATTAGGTGCCTATGGGTCAAATACCATGGGACAAATTATTATTAATACCATGGGCCAAATACCATATTTATAAAATAGGTATGGTAAATAAATAAATATAAAAGAGGTATAAAGAGTTATGGTAATTAAATAAAAATATATCAAATAGGATTATAAATCGACATCTAATTATAAACCAAGCCTATGGGCCAAATACCATGGACCAAATTATTATTAATACCATGCAAAAAAAACATTATTAATCCTAATATTAATATTAAAAGATCAATATTAATACTATTATTAAATCTAATATTCATATTAATATATTATAATATTAATATTATTAAATTTAATAACTTGGGATTAATACAAATTAAAGTTTGTTATATTGAATATATATTATATCCATTATATATATATATATATAATAAATATAATATTATATATTATATAGATATAGTATATAATATAGTAATATGATATATTACTCTAGATATATATAAGAGGGAAGAACAAAGACATAGAGTGATAGAGGTGGAGAAATAGGGGGAGTGTGAGAAGGGAGAGATGGAGAGACTGTGTGTATATTTAGGGGTGAGATAAAGAGACAAAGAATGAGAGATGGAGACAAGAGGGGGTGGGAGGAGAGAGAAGGAGAAAGGGAGTGATATAATAACACAGTTGGAGAGAGAGAGCGGGGGGGGGGGGGGGCATAGAGAGAGTTAGGAGAGAAAGGGAGAGAAAGGAAGGACGAGAGAGAGGAAGAGAGTGATGGGGCAAGTGAGATGATTGGAGGGGAGAGAGAGACGGAGAGATGGGAGAAGAGAGAGCGAGGTAGGAGAGAAAGGGAGAAAGAGTAAGAATGAGAGAGGACTTGAGGGAGTGATAGAGAGACAGAGTTGGAGGGGGAAAGAGGAATGGAAGAAGAAAGACATAGAGAGTGAGATTTGGAGAGAGAGAGGGAGTAACAAGGGAGATATGGAGAGAGAGTATGTATATTTGGGGGTGAGATAATGAGACAAAGAAGGAAATATGGAGAGAAGGGGGGAATAAGGAGAGAAAGAGGCATATAGTAACAAAGTTGGAGGGTGAAGAGAGAGAGAGAGAGTGAGAGAGGCATGAGAGAAAAGGAGAGAGAGGAAGGAAGAGAGAGGGGATGTGAGAGAGTGGAGAGAGGTATGGAAAGAGAGATGGAGACTGAGGGGGAGAGAGAGGGACATAAGAAGAAATACATAGAGAGAGAAAGGTGGATAGAGAGAGAGGGAGTGATAAGGAATATGGAGAGAGAGGGACAGAGGACAACAAGAGAGAAGATAGATAGAAGTGGGGGAATAAGAGAGAAGGGGAAGAGAGAGAGAGGGAGAGGAGGAGGGAGTGATAGATAGATAAATTGGAGAAACAAAGTGTATGTTTTGGGGGTGATATAGAGAGACAAAGGGAGATAGAGATATAGATGGAAGGTGATGTTAGGGAAGAAGAGAGAGATGGAGATAGGGACGGAAGCATATAGAGATTGATAGATATGGAGTGAGGGAACATGTAAGTTTGGGAGGATGAGATAGAGAGACAAAGAAGGAGAGATGGAGGGAGATATAGATATCGATGGTGGGGGGAGAGAGGGAAGAAAATTTATTTCACTATATGCATTGATTTTAATGTAGATGGTGATTTTTTTAATCCTATTTGATTGCTTGCACTAGATGCATTGATTTTAGTGTAGATGCTGATTTTTAATGATATTTGATTACTTTCACTAGATGCATTGATTTCAATGTAGATGATTTCTAATCCTATTTGATTGCTTGCACTAAATGTATTGATACTAGTGTAGATAGTGATTTATAATCCTATTTGATTACTTGCACTAGATCCATTAATTTCAATATAGATGTTGGTTTCTAATTATATTTGATTTCTTACAATAGATGCATTGATTTCAATGTAGATAATTTCTAATCCTATTTGATTGCTTGCACTAAATGCATTTATTTTAGTGTAGATGGTGATTTCTAATCCTATTTGATTGTTTCCACTAGATGCATTGATTTGAGTGTAGATGTTGGTTTCTAATCATATTGTCTTACTTGCACTAGATGCATTGATTTGAGTGTAGACATTGATTTCTAATCCTATTTGATTACTTGCATTAGATTAATTGATTTATGTGTAGATTTTGTTTTCTAACCTTATTTGATTGCTTGCATTAGATGCATTGATTTAAGTGTAGATGTTGTTTTCTAATCATATTTGATTGCTTGCATTAGATGCATTGATTTCCATGTAGATGTTGATTTCCAATTTGATGTAATTGGATGTATGATGGTACATTAATTTTAAAGTGATTGGATTAACATTGTACATTGATTTCAGTGTAAGCACAAAACGTTATTCATAATGTACATTAATTTTTGTGTTATTGTAATTCAACCTATTGATATTGGAGAGCAAGCGAGACAAGGTATGATGTTTACCACAACAGTTCGAGCTAAAGATTTAAATGGTTTACGATTTTAACTGTCCTATTCATATAATCGATATGAAAATATAAGAAAACTAACAAGAGTGACAATAAGAATTGTACAAGAAAATAGTTTGAGATCAATCAAAATGAAGACTATTTGTAATTGACTACATTATTATTATTCACATTTTCTATCATTAAATACTATTACATTGTCACTTTGCATTCAAAAAATTTATTTCATCATTTTTCATCATTAAAGTTATTAACAATATTTACTATGTCAACAAACTCAGGTAACTAAGAAAATTTAAAATTAAAATAACAAATCTCACACATATTTAAAATTATTATATTAATATTAGATGTATTTACACATTATTGATAAAATTAATCATATGTTCGATAGATTTTCCTTAGCCTCACATTGAAACTAGCGTAGATCCATCTTGACTCCCAATCTATCAAGCGTCGTGTAACACCCCTGGTACACATAGATAATATTTTGCAAGCAAAAGGCAGTAAATTTAAATAGTAACTATAATTTATGCTGGTGAATTGAGTGACTATGTTACTTATGGTTGTTTAATTGATCATGTTAATTGAATTGCTGAGTAATTCATTAAATAGAGTTGCAAGAAGAGCAACTGGCATGGACATAGTCTTTATGGGAGAAAAGATTATAAAAAAAATTGCATTTTAAAGAATTATAATATATAATATTATTATCATAGAAAAAAATACAATTGTCCAGGAAGAGGAAAAAAAAAACTACCATCTGGAGACAGTGAGACTCCTAAAAGGAGGTTGCTATGTCTGGTAGCAGACTAGATAAGCAACAGGAAAAAAAAAAATTGCTCTGAAAGCAAGAGGAAAATCGCTACGTCTCGTGAGGACCAGATAGCGCTTATTGGGAGGTGGAAGCCTCCCTAAATCGCTACGTCTAGTAAGGACCAGATAGCGGGACTCTGATAGTAACAGAGGGTTTGCAGACAGTCAAAGTTCTGCAAAAGTGCTTGGGGATGGAAGGTCGAGAAGGACCCTCCTAAGGTCGGGTATGGAATGATTGAGAATCTTGATGTTTTATCATTATGTTCTAGCAGTTAGAATACAAATTACTCGCTCTTATGAAACTGTACATGCTATATATTTTCAAGATAATTACAGTGCGGAAAGAAAAACAAAAGATTTCGTCAGGCTGTAAGACACCAATATTATAAATCATAAACTAGAAATCTCAGGAAAACAACTGAGCCAGTACCAATATTAACAATATAAAGAACGACAATTTATCGATTGTATTACACTGTAATCTGCGTGTATGTACAGCAAAGAAAACAAAATAAATAACGCCCAGATGTTATATTAACTATCCAAGCAAACGTATTGCACAGCATATCGCCGAGGAAATAAAGCTCGACCAAAAGTGTGCATACTTTGATTATAACCAGCGCAGACTAACCATACATTACAGTTCTTCATCTGTAAAACTTATAAACAAATTAATATCGCTCGAAATTGTCGGCGTATATACAAATCCAGAACCATATGCTAGAATGAAAATATGTCTGAGGGCATGAACTCTCCCCACTCGTATCGGGTATGATACCTCGTGGAGAGGCAAACTCGTAGAGTAGGGCGAGGCCTCAGTATGGTCGGCACCCTATGGGTACAATGCAGGCTATATCATCAACCATATTAAATAACCAAAATATCATTGCAATAAAACGTGATAAATTGGAACAGGCCTATCGACATGGATTTACAGTCAAAGGCGATACTATCTTTTTAACATAGAATATAAGAAAGAAATAAATTGGAGCACACCTCTGTATTTCAAATGGAAAACACGACATTCCTTGATTGTATCATTTCTTAAATTAGAGCAGACTGAGAAAACATATGAATCGGAGATAATGCAACCCTTTAAATAAATGAGTATAAAGAACTGATGGTCTTTCGATATATATATATGTCTTCAAATAACAGTTCATACAACCAGTGACAAGTAAAGATGTACAAATATGCATAGAATGTCAGGGGTAACCGTAGGAATGCCCTCGGCCCCAATGATAACAATATCTGTAATAGAAAACGACATAATGCCCAGAAGGGTTTATAAAAGAAAAATCAAAGAACTGCTCTGGCGGAGCTCAGCGTACTTCGCGGTAAAGAGATTTATAAGAAAACAACAAAACATCCACCTGCATAAAACACCGAGTACATACAATGTACTTCGGATAACCTCTTAATCAAGACGAGGGCGGACCGCTTGTCAAATAAACAAAGAACTTAGATATATATAAGCCATATCGACTTAGGAGGAGGGTGCTCTGGGCAACATTGCTCACCTGTAAAGAGCGGGTCGGGCAAGCCTGGTTGCAGCGCAGGAGCTAAGGCCGAACCCTTCCCCTGAAAATCAAAGAGATTCTACATGTTAATGAACGGTGGCATGGAAAGAAAATTACTATGTGTGAAAAATGACATAGAAAGAACGGATGAGGAGGAAACCTTCACCTGGTAAGTGCGGAGGCGGAATTGAACCCGCACAATGGAATTTAGCGGCAAAGTTCAGCAGCATCGGTGGTTTCAACAGAGCATAGAGAAACCACTGTCGAACAATCTGGAGGCAAAAAGGAAACAGCTCATATGATATACCCTTTAACCGAGGCGGGCCACCTGGAGGATTGAAGGCCATTGATCCAGGCTCTTCTGCTCCCACCGTCGGATGGACAGGGGAGCTACCGCCAACCTGAAATACAAAACGTGCCATATCCTCTGCCTTTAAGACTATGCCTCGGTCGGGTAGCCAAATTAATGAGGCAGGCTAGCAGCATGGACGGAGGCTGGCCATCTGCGCGCCAGGTGTAGCCGTAAAGTCCAAAGAACCTCAGATAATGGCCGGAATGAATTAGGGAACAAGTCCGTTAAGAAAATCCATTTCACGATTTTGGAAAAACAGCAATCAGCATCCACGTACACAGCAATAAGTTAAGCGTATTAAACATTGGTACCAAAGTAAATCCCAAGGATTTGAACCCGTACATTCTCAGTTAATACATACAATGATGACTGTCATATTATGAACCAAGGATATGTTATAAACCAATGTTGATATTGTTACAGGGTGTCGTTGATACGATCACCTGGAGAGTAACGCATATAATATATCAATGTTTATTCCATAATGTGTGTTATGTGTAAATATGGTAAAACGTTTTGAAATTAATAAAGGTGCTGTAATTATATTTGAGTTGGCAATTGAAATAAAAAGAAAAGGTAAATAAATAAAAATTATTGTATTATCTGACGGGGATATCACAAGTGGTATCAAAGCTCAGGTTGCAACACTATGACTTTGGGCTACTGCAATAATGACATTAATATTTTTTTTAGCAAGCAAAAGTAATTGAGTTATGAATTGGATATCTATCTGTGAAATATACTAAATCTCTATCCAGGTGATAGCCGAACATGAGGAGAACCTCACAGGAATGTGGACCATGTCACTCCTCCTCAGGGGAACCCAGAAATATGGGTACAACTGGGGGAAGAGGTGCGCAACACCAACTTGACTATCTTGGAGACCGTACATGAATTGAAGAACGAAATGGCTCGATTGCGCGAGGACAACGCCAGATTAACCATGGAACATGAAAGGATCCTGAAAATTTTATCAGATAAACAGAACCAGCATCAACCCAATCCCAGCCCAGAACAAACGTGTGTATCGGAGGAACAGGGATACCACACTGATCAAGAAGAAACAGAAGGAAGGGAAGAGGTTCGAGGAGAAAAATCTGATAATGCCTCGGAACATCAAACCTCCAAAAGACAGCGAATAGAGTTACAGGGAGAATTCCAGAAGATCAAACCGCCTCATTTTGATGGAGAATCAGAAGAAGCCACAGAAGCCTGGTTAATTAATATGAACAAATACTTCCAGTTTTACGAGTATGACCACCATCTCAAGGCATGGTTAGCCATCTTTCAGTTGCAGGCCAAAGCAACGTTATGGTGGGAGGAAATCAAGATGGTGCGGGGAGTGAACGAGCAGGACATCACATGGGAAAATTTTCAAAGATATTTTAAAGAAAAGTATATAACTGAACGATTATACGATGAAAAGGCCAGAGAATTCCACGACCTGCGACTTGGACAACAGACCATGGACGAATTTGTCACTAAATTTACATCTCTGCTCCGCTATGTGCCATATATTCGGGAAGAAAAGGAAAAAGTGCAGCGGTTTGTTAGCAGTCTCCCTCAGGCAATGCGGGAGAGGATTGAATTTGACAACCCGAGATCCATGGATGGAGCAATACTGAAAGCCAGAATATGCTCTCAGCAAAATAAACAAAAAGGGGAAAGTGCAGGGAAGCGTTGGATGGATAAAAAGGAGAGCAGAATAGCCATGGGAAACAAGGGAGCTCGTGGCAATTTTAGTAAAGGATATGCAAAGGGTTCTAACAGCAGGAACCAATCCAGGAATCAACTCCGACTTAAGCCACCTAATGACTCCAGAAATACTGAATCATTGGGCAGAGTTGATAATGAGGGGACAACCAGGCCGCCAGTTCAGTGTTGGGGGTGTGGCGGACCGCATTATATTAAGAACTGCCCTCATCGGAAAAGTAGTGATCAGGTGTCCCAGGTTTATGAGGCCTCAACTGTGGGAGACATGGCTCGGTCGCTGCCAATAATAAATGCAGCCCTCGAAGACCGGCAAGCTGATTATCAGCCAACAATGATAGAGTTCGAAGGTAAGATTTTTGATAGAACTGTTTCTGTTTTAGTTGACCCAGGCGCTACATTGAGTTATGTGAGTCCCAAGATTGTGGAAAAATGTAAATTGAAACTTACTAAATTTAAACAACCATGGTTAGTCCAGCTCACCACAGGGGCTAAAAGGCGGGTGTTGGCCAAGGTCAGCAGCTGCCCATTAAAAACCGCTGGTCAAATCGTGACTACAGAATTGAATGTACTCCCTCTTGGATCATATGACATACTGATCGGAATGGATTGGTTGGAGAAGCGGTGGTCCGTTATAAACTGCAAACAAAAATAATATCCTATCAGGATGAACTGGGAAATAAACAAGAAATTCAAGGTATTCTTAAGCCTGTGCAAGTTCGGCCAATTACTGCTTCGCAACTAGCGAAATGTATCAGGAAAAAGTGTCAAATATATGTAGTTCAAGTGGGACTCACCAGTTCAAAGGATAAAGAGAGTACTTTGGAAAATATATCGGTGGTACGTGAGTTTGCGGACGTGTTTCCTGAGGAAATACCAGGACTGCCACCTAAAAGGAATTTTGATTTCATAATAGAGCTAATACCCGGTGCAGCCCCGGTGTCCCGAGCACCATACCGAATGAGTGTACCAGAACTAACAGAATTAAAGATGCAATTACAGGAGTTATTGGACAAGAAGTACATTCGTCCTAGTGTATCACCATGGGGAGCCCCTGTACTATTTGTCAGGAAAAAGGACGGAACTTTCCATATGTGCATTGACTATCGGCAGTTGAATAAATTAACAGTCAAGAATAAATACCCGTTGCCCCGAATTAACGAACTATTTGATCAAGTGAAAGGTGCCACGGTATTCTCGAAAATTGATTTAAGATCTGGGTATCACCAAATCAGAATTAGGGAAGAGGATATAGCTAAAACTGCTTTTTGAACCCGTTACGGACATTATGAGTTTATGGTGCTGCCATTTGGGTTGACCAATGCACCGGCAACATTTATGTGTTTAATGAATAGTGTGTTTCATAAATATTTGGATAAGTTTGTATTAATCTTCATTGATGACATATTAATATATTCCCGAAACATCCAGGAGCATGAAGAGCATCTTAGGCTGGTGCTGCAAACACTCCGGGAGCATCAGCTATACGCTAAGTATAGCAAATGTGATTTTTATAAGGAATAGATCCAGTATTTGGGACACATCATAACCAAGGAAGGCATTGCGGTGGACCCCGAAAAGATCAGAACTATAATAGAATGGCCGATACCAAAGGACGTGGCAGATATAAGGTCATTCATGGGCTTGGCAGGATACTATCAGCGATTTGTGGAAGGATTTTCACGGGTTGCCTACCCCATCACCTCCTTACAAAAAAAGGAAGAACTTTTAAATGGACTGTAGAATGCCAGCGAAGTTTTGAACAGCTTAAACATTTGCTCACAACTGCCCTAGTGTTGAGCATCGCAGATCCGGAAAAGGATTATGTGGTCTGCACTGATGCAAGTAAAGAGGGTGTAGGAGGTGTGTTAATGCAGGAAGGAAAAGTGATCGCGTACGAATCCAGGAAGTTGAAAGAACATGAATAGAAGTATTCAGCATATGAATTAGAATTAACCGTTGTTGTGCATGCACTAAAGATGTGGCATCACTACCTCTTGGGAAAGAAATTCTTGCTGATGACAGATCATCACAGCTTGACTAGCTACTTTAACCAACCCACTTTAAATGCAAGGCAAGCTCGGTGGGTGGACTTCTTGAGTGGGTTTGATTTTGAGATTAAACACCTGAAAGGAAAGGAAAATCGGGTGGTTGATGCCTTAAGCCGAAAATGCATTGCCTATATGAAATTGCTACTAGTAAAGGATGGTCTACTTTCCATGAAGAAATCAAGCAAGCTGCTGAACAAGACCCGAAATACCAGCAAAAGAAAGAGCAAGTGCAGGAAGTGACCAGTCACATAAGGCAACAGGGTTACGAGTTAAAGGCTACGGGTATTTTGTATTACAAAAAAAATAATATACATACCCAATCACGCTGAAGTCAAGAAAAGGATCCTGGATGAGTATCATAGGAGTCCGTATGCAGGACACCCGGGGTACCAAAAGTTCATTATTGCCCTTCGGAAAGAGTGTTATTTTCCTAGAATGAAAAAGGAGGTAATGAACTATCTAGCGCGATGTATAGAATGTCAGCAGGTTAAGGTCGAACATCAGCACCCTGCAGGACTGTTAGAACCTTTACCAATACCTGAATGGAAGTGGGAAGTTATCACCATGGATTTTATCACTGGGTTACCTAAATCCAAGAAAGGAAATGATTCCATCATGGTCGTGGTGGACAAACTCAGCAAATCAGCTCACTTCATTCCAGTACAGTCCACATACAGGGCAGCACAAATAGCAAACATTTTTAGGCTCCATGGTTTACCCAAAACCATAATATCTGATCGCGATGTTAAGTTCACATTAGATTTCTGGAAAACTTTATTTGAAGGTTTGGGAACTCAGCTAAATTTCAGTACCGCTAATCATCCGCAAACCGACGGACAAACGGAGCGGGTGAATCAAGTAGTAGAAGACATGTTGAGATCTTACGTGATGCAGCAACTAAGTCGATGGGAAGAGTATCTACATTTAGTATAGTTCGCATATAATAATTGTTATCATGCATCTTTGCAGATGAGTACATTTGAAGTACTCTATGGACGGAAGTGTCGTACACCATCCAGTTGGGGTGGGACCGAAGATAAACTTGTGTTGGGACCAGAAATGCTAAAGGAAATGGAGCAAATGGTTAAGAAAGTACGGGCCAACTTGAAGGTAGCTCAAGATAGGGAAAAACGTTACGCAGATCGAAAAAGAAGTTTAAAGGAATTTCAAGTAGGAGAGCATGTATATGTAAGAATCCGGGCAAAGAAAAGCACGTTGCAGTGGAGCGGTTTCGCCAAATTAGCACCCCACTTTTATGGACCCTTCCAGATTCTGGCTAGAATTAGACTAGTGGCTTACCAACTAGCCCTACCCAGCCACATCAGAGTTCACAACGTGTTCCATGTATCAGTATTAAAGAAATACATTTATGATCCTAAACACATAATTAGTTGGCAAGACATTCGAGTAAGAATGTGCCTAGAGTAGCATAAAATAAATCAAATGATAAGAATAAGACTGATCAAAATATTGTGTGTTTCAGGTGGAACCGGAAGGAGAATTTCTGGTCGAACCAGTGAGCATATTAGATCGGAGAAGGGTTGTGCTGCGGAAACGAGCCATCACCCAGGTTAAACTGCAGTGGCAGCACTTCGGACCGGATGAAGCCACCTGGGAAGATGAGCAGAATATGAAAGAAGTTTACCCTGAACTGTTTTTGGGTGAACAACATCGGGACGATGTTGACTTTCAGGAGGGGGAGATGTAACGCCCCTGGTAAACATAGATAATATTTTGCAAGTAAAAGGCAGTAAATTTAAATAGTAACTATAATTTATGCTGGTGAATTGAGTGACTATGTTACTTATGGTTTTTTAATTAATCATGTTAATTGAATTGCTGAGTAATTCATTAAATAGAGTTGCAAGAAGAGCAACTGGAATGGACATAGTCTTTATGGGAGAAAGATTTATAAAAAAAAAATGCATTTTAAAGAAAATATATATATATATACATTTAAAATAGGAAATGACATATGTCCAGGAAGAGGGAAAAACCTAAATACCTCTGGAGATATTTGAGACTCCTACAAAAGGAGGTTGTTATGTCTGGTGAGGACCAGATAGCAACAGGAAAAAAAAAAAGAATTGCTCTAAAAGCAAGAGGAAAATCGCTACGTCTGGTGAGAAGAAGATAGCACTTATTGGGAGGTGGAAGCCTCCCTAAACTGCTACGTCTGGTAAGGACCATATAGGAGGACTCTGATAGTAACAGAGGGTTTGCAGACAGTCAAAGTTCTGCAAAAGTGCTTGGGGGTGGAAGGTCGAGAAGGACCCTCCTAAGGTCGGGTGGAATACAAGCGTAATAAGAGGTTTGCTCTTATCCAGGTATGGAATGATTGAGAATCTTGATGTTTTATCATTATTTTCTAGCAGTTAGAATACAAATTACTCGCTGTTATGAAATTGTACATGCTATATCTTTTCAAGATAATTACAGTGCGGAAAGAAAAACAAAAGATTTCGTCAGGCTATAAGCCACCAATATTATAAATCATAAACTAGAAATCTCAGGAAAACAACTGAGCCAGTACCAATATTAACAATATAAAGAACGACAATTTATCGATTGTATTACACTGTAATCTGCGCGTATGTACAGCAAAGAAAACAAAATAAATAACGCCCAGATGTTATCTTAACTATCCAAGCAAACCTATTGCACAGCATATCGCCGAGGAAATAAAGCTCGACCAAAAGTGTGCATACTTTGATTATAACCAGCGCAGACTAACCATACATTACAGTTCTTCATCTGTAAAACTTATAAACAAATTAATATCGCCCGAAATTGTCGGCGTATATACAAATCCAGAACCATATGCTAGAAACAAAATATGTCTGAGGGCATGCACTCTCCCCACTCGTATCGGGTATGAGACCTCGTGGAGAGGCAAACTCGTAGAGTAGGGCGAGGCCTCAGTATGGTCGGCACCCTATGGGTACAATGCAGGCTATATCATCAACCATATTAAATAACCAAAATATCATTGCAAGAAAACGTGATAAATTGGAACAGGCCTGTCGACATGGATTTAGAGTCGAAGGCGATACTATCTTTTTAACACAGAATATAGGAAAGAAATAAACTGGAGCACACCTGTGTATTTCAAATGGAAAACATGACATTCCTTGCATGTATCATTTGTTAAATTAGAGCAGACTAAGAAAACATATGAATAGGAGATAATGCAACCCTTTAAATTAATGAGTATAAAGAACTGACGGTCTTTTGATATATATATATATAGAGATATATGCCTTCAAATAACAGTTCATACAACCAGTGACAAGTAAAGATGTACAAATATGCATAGAATGTCAGGGGTAACCATAGGGATGCCCTCGGCCCCAATGATATCAATCTCTGTAATAGAAAACAGCATAATGCCCAGAAGGGTTTATAGAAGAAAAATCAAAGAACTGCTCTAGTGGAGCTCAGCGTACTTCGCGGTAAAGAGATTTATAAGAAAACACCAAAACATCCGCCTACATAAAACACCGAGTACGTACAATGTGCTTCGGATAACCTCTTAATCAAGACGAGGGTGGACCGCGTGTCAAATAAACAAAGAACTTAGATATATATAAGCCATATCGATTTAGGAGGAGGGGGCTCTGGGCAACATTGCTCACCTATAAAGAGCGGGTCTGGCAAGCCTCGTTGCAACGCGGGAGCTAAGGCCGAACCCTTCCCCTGAAAATCAAAGAGATTCTACATGTTAATGAACGGTGGCGTGGAAAGAAAATTACTATGCGTCAAAAATGACATAGAAAGAACAGATGAGGAGGAAACCTTCACTTGGAAACGTTCACTTGGTAAGTGCGGAGGAGGAATTGAACCTGCACAATGGAATGTAGCGGCAAAGTTCGGCGGCATCGGTGGTTTCAACAAAGCATAGAGCAACCACTGTCAAACAATCTAGAGGCAAAAAGGAAACAACTCATATGATATACCCATTAACCGAGGCGGGCCAGCTGGAGGATTGAAGGTCGTTGATCCAGGCTCTTCTGCTCCCACCGTCGGATGGACAGGGGAGCTACCGCCAACTTGAAATACGAAATGCACCATATCCTCCGCCTTTAAGACTATGCCTCAGTCGGGCAGCCAAATTAATGAGGCAGTCTGGCAACATGGACGGAGGCTGGCCATCTGCGCGCCAGGTGTAGCCGAAAAGTCCAAAGAACCTCGGATAATGGCCGGAATGAATTAGGGAACAAGTCCGTTAAAGAAAATCCATTTCACGATTTTGGAAAAATGGAAGTCAGCATCCACGTATACAACAATAATTTAAGCGTATTAAACATTGGTACCAAAGTAAATCCCAAGGATTTGAACCCGTACATTCTCAGTTAATACATACAATGATCATTGTCATATTATGAACCAAGGATATGTTATAAACCAATGTTGATATTGTTACGAGGTGTCGTTGATACGATCACCTGGAGAGTAACGCATATAATATATCAATGTTTATTCCATAATGTGTGTTATATGTAAATATGGTAAAAAGTTTTGAAATTAATAAAGGTGTTGTAATTATATATGAGTTGGAAATTGAAATAAAAAGAAAAGGTAAATAAAAAATATATATATATATTGTATTATCTGACGGGGATATCACAAGTGGTATCAGATCTCAGGTTGCAACACTGTGACTTTGGGCTACTGCAAGCAAAAGTAATTGAGTTATGAATTGGATATCTATTTGCGAAATATACTAAATCTCTATCCAGGTGATAGCAAAACATGACGAGAACCAGCAGCGTACCTCAAAGGAATGTGGACCATGTCACTCCTCCTCAGGGGAACCCAGAAATATGGGTACAACTGGGGGAAGAGGCGCGCAACACCAACTTGACTATCTTGGAGACCGTATAGGAATTGAAGAACGAAATGGCTCGATTGCGCGAGGACAACGCCAGATTGACCATGGAATAGGAAAGGATCCTGAAAATTTTATCAGATAAACATAATCAGCATCAACCCAATCCCAACCTAGAACAAACGCGTGTATCGGAGGAACAGGGATACCACACTGATCAAGAGGAAACAAAAGGAAGGGCAGAGGTTCGAGGAGAAAAATCTGATAATGCCTCGGAACATCAAACCTCCAAAAGACAGCAAATAGAGTTACAGGGAGAATTCCGGAAGATCAAACCGCCTCATTTTGATGGAGAATCAGAAGAAGTCGTAGAAGACTGGTTAATTAATATGAACAAATACTTCCAGGTTTACGAGTATGACCACCATCTCAAGGCACGGTTAGCCATCTTTCAATTGCAGGCCAAAGCAATGTTATTGTGGGAGGAAGTCAAGATGGTGCGGGGAGTGAACGAGCAGGACATCACATGGGAAATTTTTCAAAGATATTTTAAAGAAAAGTATCTGACTGAACGATTCTACGATGAAAAGGCCAGAGAATTCCATGACCTGTGACTTGGACAGCAGACCATGGACGAATTTGTCACTAAATTTACATCTCTGCTCCGCTATGTGCCATATATTCGGGAAGAAAAGGCAAAAATGCAGCGGTTTGTTAGCAGTCTCCCTCAGGCAATGCGGGAGAGGATTGAATTTGACAACCCGAGATCCATGGATGAAGAAATACAGAAAGCCGGAATATGCTTTCAGCAAAATAAACAAAAAGGGGAAAGTGCAGGGAAGCGTTGGATGGATAAAAAGAACAACAGAATAGCCATGGGAAACAAGGGAGCTCGTGGCAATTTTAGTAAAGGATCTGCAAAGGGTTATAGCAACAGGAACCAATCCAGGAATCAGCTCCAACTTAAGCCACCTAATGACTCCAGAAATAGTGAATCATTGGGCAGAGTTGATAATGAGGGGACAACCAGGCTGCCAGTTCAGTGTTGGGGGTGTGGCGGACTGCACCATATTAAGAACTGCCCTCATCGAAAAAGTAGTGATCAGGTGTCCCAGGTTTATGAAGCCTCAACTGTGGGAGACGTGGGTCGGTCGCTGGCAAGAATAAATGCAGCTCTCGAAGACCGGCAAGCTGATTATCAGCCAACAATGATATAGTTCGAAGGTAATATTTTTGATAGAACTGTTTCTGTTTTAGTTGACCCAGGCGCTACGTTGAGTTATGTTAGTCCCAATATTGTGGAAAACTGTAAATTGCAACTGACTACATTTAAACAACCATGGTTAGTCCATCTCGCCACAGGGGCTAAAAGGCGGGTGCTAGCCAAGGTCAGCAGCTACCCATTAAAAATCGTTGGTCAAACCGCGACTACAGAATTGAATGTACTCCCTCTTGGATCATATGACACACTGATCGGAATGGATTGGTTGGAGAAGCGGTGGTCCGTTATAAACTGCAAAACAAAAATAATATCCTATCAGGATGAACTGGGAAATAAACAAGAAATTCAAGGTATTCTTAAGCCTGTGCAAGTTCGGCCAATTATTGCTTCGCAACTAGCGAAATGTATCAGGAAAAAGTGTCAAATATATGCAGTTCAAGTGGGACTCAGCAGTTCAAAGGATAAAGAGAGTACTTTGGAAAATATATCGGTGGTACGTGAGTTTGCGGACATGTTTCCTAAGGAAATACCAGGACTTCCACCTAAAAAGAATTTGGATTTCACAATAGAGCTAGTACCCGGTGCAGCCCCGGTGTCCCGAGCACCATACCGAATGAGTGTATCGGAACTAACAGAATTAAAGATGAAATTACAGGAGTTATTGGACAAGAAGTACATTCGTCCTAGTGTATCACCATGGGGAGCCCCTGTACTGTTTGTCAGGAAAAAGGACGGAACTTTTCGTATGTGCATTGACTATCGGTAGTTGAATAAATTAACAGTCAAGAATAAATACCCGTTGCCCCGAATTGATGAACTATTTGATCAAGTGAAAGGTGCCACAGTATTCTCGAAAATTGATTTAAGATCCGGGTATCACTAAATAAGAATTAAGGAAGAGGATATAGCTAAAACTTCTTTTCGAACCCGTTACGGACATTATGAGTTTGTGGTGCTGCCATTTGGGTTGACCAATGTACCGAAAACATTTATGTGTTTAATGAATAGTGTGTTTCATAAATATTTGGATAAGTTTGTATTAATCTTCATTGATGACATATTAATATATTCCCGAAACATCTAGGAGCATGAAGAGCATCAGCTATACGCTAAGTATAGCAAATGCGATTTTTATAAGGAACAGATCCAGTATTTGGGACACATCATAACCAAGGAAGGCATTGCGGTGGACCCCGAAAAGATCAGAACTATAATAGAATGGCCGATACCAAAGGACGTGGCAGATATAAGGTCATTCATGTGCTTGGCAGGATACT
>APFE031071446.1:0-12136 GCA_000404065.3 Pinus taeda
GGGATTAACAAACCCTAAGAATTAATATTTTAAACTCAAGGGATTAATAAACCAAAGGGACTATTAATATTATAAACCGAGGGCATTAGTGAACCCAAGGGATAAATATTAAAAACCTAAGGGATCAAGAAGCATAAGGGATCGATATTACAAACACACGAGATTAATAAATCCTAGGAATTAATATTCTAAGAACAAAGGATTGATAAAGTCGTATCATTATTAATAGTATAAACTCAAGTGATCAATAAAACTTAGAGATTTTTAGTATTATAAACCCAAAAAATAAATCAAATAAAGGGATAAACATTGTAAACCTATTAGATTAAAAACTTAATATTAGGGTTTAATAAACTGAAGTGATCATTATTATTGTAAATGCAAGGCATTATTAATATTGTAAATACAAGGGATGAATAAACAAAATGAATTATTAATATTATAAACCCAAGGAATTAATATTATAAAAACAAATGATTAATAACCCCAAACAATCAATAAACCCAAGGAATAAATAAACCCAAGAAACTAATATTAAAATCCTAAACTATTAATAAACCCTATAAATTAATATTTTAAAGTCAAGGGGTTAATAAACCCAAGGGATAAGATGATAAATGAAATGAATTATTAATATTATAACCTCAAATAATAAATAAACCCAAGCGTTTAATATTATAAACCCAAGAGAAAAATATTATAAATGTAAACGATCAAAAAATGCAAATGATTAATATTAAAAATGGAAAGGATTGATATTTTAACTCAAATGTATTAATATTATAAACCCAAGTTATTTAAACCCAAAGATAAATATTATAAATAGAAAAATAAACAATGTGTCGTTGGACAATCTTTGTTACAATGCGATGTTGGATCATGGTTGACCATGATTCACAATGGCTGCCTATTGTTTTCATTTGAAGACAAACTTCGTTACAATGCAACGCTCGACAAGGCTTAGGATGATTGGTTTTGAAAATGACATAATATGTGTCATATGAAATATTTTAAACCGTCGAAGCCTTCAATCCATGGTATCAATATTATAAACGTAGACAATGCTATAATACAAAACAATAATAATAAACATTAACCACAATTAATATAAGAACCACATTGTAAACCAATAAGACATCAATACAAAAAATTAATATGAATACATTAATACAAATACACTATAAATCATTAAAACATGATAAATCATCAACATATTAATAATAACACATTTATATCACTACATTATAAACAATAAATAATTTTTAAAGCATAAATACATTAATACCAATACATGAATATACTAATAGTATAAATATCAAGAAAATTGATATAAATAGCAAGAAAATGAAGGCCCAACAATAATATTATAAACCTCAATAATATTTTCATTTATGAAAGACATGAACAAAGTGAAGCGACCCATACAAAAGGAAAAACAATTACAAATTCAAGAGAAAAAAAAAATAGTAAGACTACCATTGGAGCAAAGGAACATAAATGCAAAAATCATATCAAAATTGCACACATTGGATATAAAGAAGAACATGGTACGTAGGTCATTTTAAGACCATAGATATACAATTTTTTACATAACAAAAACAACAAGGAAAAAAATCCATTTCACCAACATTGCAACCACAGAAAGAATATTGAAATTAACATATATTTTTTGTTTTCTTTACATCAAATATTTATACTACAAAATTTTACTTGAAACACTCCATCAAAATTCATCTATGGAATAGCCTCTTCCAAATCACAACCGGACTGATGAAAAAAGTATCACCAATTCAAATCAACATGATAATGATCACGATACTTAACACTTTCAAACCAATTCGTTCTTGTTCTCCTCCCAAACTCACTCTCGTGCACATGTAATAGTATTTTTAGTTGTTTTCATTCCATCTAGCACATGAAGATGCTCATCAATAAATCAGAATGGAACCCATGTTTCCTATCAAACTTTATCCAAAGATATGAAAGAAGACTTATCGCTCAAGAAATATTGTGCATTGTTGTGGCATAGCACAAACAAATAAACATACACATATATAGATATATATACATAAAACATAACACGCCATTTTTATTTATATTAAAAAATTTAATCTTATAAGCCTCAATCTATAAAATAATCTAATGTTATATGAACCAAATGATATAAAAATATTACAAATGTAAACCTCATTTCACAATACAATGGATAAAACCATGGAAATGGGATAAAACCATGGCCAATATTCAAAAAATTAATATTAGCCACGGTGATGGCCAATATTCAAAACCTCCATTTTCCAGTTCATGATGCAATATGAATCCACAATATTAATTGAATCCATATTAATTTAATGAAAATATGGACAATATTATTGTCCATATATGCATTTGAAAGACAAAACAATAAAAGAAAAATTAATACACACACGCACAAACAAATAAGAATACACATATATAGATATATATACATAAAACATAACATCCCATTTTATTTATGTTAAAAAACTTAATCTTGTAAATCTCATGTTATAAAATAATATAATGTTACATGAACCAAATGATATAAGAAATTGTACAAATATAAACCTCATTTCACAATACAATGGATAAAACCGTGGAAATAGAACAAAATCATGGCCAATATTCAAAAAATGAATATTGGCCATAGTGATGGCCAATATTCAAAACCTCCATTTTGTATTTCATAATGTAATATGAATCCATTTCAAAAAAAATTAACTAAATTGAACAACATGAAAAATGATGTAAACAACTTTCTCAAATATTACTATGAATATGAGGAATGTATCAATCTCATAAATATATGAAAATTCTTATTATATTAAAAGTAAATCAAGAGAAAAATAAATGAAATACAAAAAACATTATATAAAAAGGTCACAACGTTATTAGTTGTATGCCACAACGTTATGGACTTCAAACTCTCATCTTCTTTCTTCCTAATTATAACATATGCATTATATTTCATCTTGGCATCACACTAAAAAAAGACAGGCAGTGCAATGCATAAACCATCTATTGATTTCACCCTTGATATGGTCGTGAAGGTTAGGACTTGCTCCTCTTTATTCCCGACATCAACTGATGCCCATTCTAAAGTCAATCCCTGTGACTTATGGATTGTAAGTGCCCATGCCATCTTCAAAGGAATGTGTTTTATATTTCCTCTTATCACTAGTGTGATAGGCACAATGTTTGGATTTCTTGCATCAAATGTAACACCAACATACTTATCATAAATAAGAGTTGTGAGCATTCGAAGCTGAGGTGGCTTAGAGGTAGGAATATAAAATATATCCTTAACATAACAACGAGAACCATTCACCAAGCCAGCTTCAACCCACAAATTACATGTCAACATAACACGTTGACCACGACACAACAAATATTCATGGTCCAATTGACCATCATCAACACCAACGATTTCTGAACGCCTAGAATGCTCATAAATGCATCGTACAATTGGAGAATTTAATAATTTTAAAATATGCTTGTTATGGAGGGAGATCAAATAATTTATTGGAAACATGTGAACTGTTGCTTTAAATAAAGCCTTTTCTATAGAGTGCAACTTCATATCAACCCGTGACATAAGAAACTCCCAATCTTCAATAATAGGTTCTACATTTCTTATGTTATTGAGGACTCTAAAAACCAAGATCGTTTATCATTATTCCCTTGTTTGTGAAAGATTATGTTAAGAGTGACAAAAATGTTGAATTTGTTCCACAAGACTTTCCCTTTTGTATTACCTGCATGCAAAGGTGCATCTCCCACATGAGGCAGCTAATCAAGGTCACACACAAGGATGATGGATCTGCCACCAAAAGGATAATTCTTTTTCTTTTTAAATGCTTCTTGCAATCGAGCATCTATTTGCATAAACAACCCTGATCCTAGAAATCGCATCTCATCAATCAAAATATATCTAATATGTCTCATTTCTTCTTGGAATACTACTAGTGACTTCCCCTGTAGTGGTTGCATATCCTTAATTGTAATTTTTAGAGATGAGTGTATTGTTTTTGCATGTATATTAAGAGAAATTATTCATGTTGGGGAAAGAATAATCAAAGGGTTTCTTCCATTACTTGAAATATTAGAAAGAGCTTCAGAAATAGTTGTACTTTACAAGTCAAAAGATATATATGAAAGTCCCTTTAACCAAGGGTGTGAAGATCAGAAACATTAACATAATTTGGTGGAACTGAGCGAGACAAAATATGTAATTATTGAAACTCATCTTCAATATTCATTTCCTGGTTAGCAAAATCACCATCTTCTCCATATTTAATCTTGTTGAAAATTGATGTATTTTGATCAACATGCCATGCTTGATATTGGAAATTCCTCCAATTTTCAATAATAATTTCAGCTGAAAGGCCAATTTCTGCAAGAATGTAATGAAATGGTTTGTACAAGAGAAATTATGTCTAGCAAAAGGTTTCAAATTCATATGAAGCCTCACCAGGAATAGAATAAAATCGTGTCCAAACCTGAACAATAGCATGAAAATATCTAAGATTCCATTGATCTTGGTTATGCTTGCTATCGAATGTCCAAGATCTTGTTGTTTCGATCAAAGGAAGATGTTCAAGGAAAAAACATCTCGTCTGATAATGTTGAAGAAAAGTATTCTCAGGTGAAAATTCCAAGCCATCCCTTGATATTTTCATGAAAGCCTTTCTTCCAACATCTAACGAAACAAATTTATGATTACAAACAACAAGAGGTAGCTTAAGCAACATATGACATGTTTCTTGTGCTCCAGTTTCATGGTCAAGAATTGTTTCTGCAAGAAACCTTTTGTATGCACAAAAAGAATGATCCTTAGAGCCAATATAATTTTAAATTCTAGTTAACATATGATGATAGATTTCAAACATTTTTTATAATTTTTATGCATACTAAGCAATATATTTCAAGACAACATAGCGAGAAAGCACTAGTTGGAAATTAACCTTTGCACACCACACTATTAGAAGTTCAATTTTATGTACATTGAGAATGTCATCATCTCTTGTTGGCTCATATTTTTTTCTTCCTTGATCATCTATGAATAATATAGATTCATCACAAAGATCCCATGGACCATTTTATTGACATGTGAGAATAGTACCCTTTTTGCACAAACAAGAATCTACACTACACTTTGTGTGCCTTTAAATAGGGTTTAACAACTCTTCATAATCCTTATAAGGATTGCAAGAGAAAATTTGATCACTATTCAATAGGCAAGGGTCATCATTGAGGCTTCTCGAAACCATTATGTTGTGATGATGTATGTCACGTGGATTCCATGCAGTTACATAGTTGTGAAAGAATATTTTTTCAAGTTTGAAACATCAAAACCGTTTGACCAATCAAGTCTTTCCATGTGAGGAGTTCCTTGCAACCATAGAAAACCATGGATATGTGTTGAACCTCTATGTCGCCACTCATATCTAAAGAAAATTAAGATATAGTTACGACAAACAATATAAATAGAATCATAATACACAATTGACAAAGTATAGAAAATAAATTCAACAACACAAACCTGTACGGGAAGTCTTTAACTTTAATATAGTTTTGGATAACTTCCTCTCTAAAAATATTGAATTTATGGTGCATAAATGTGGCACAAATATGAGGGTACTCGATAAAATTATCAATTTACATATGATTCTGATTTAAAGAATGAGAGTTCAAATGTGGGCATGAGGTTATGCAAGTCTAGCTACTTTGTCTCAGAAACAACTCAAAATAAAAAATAAATATGGACATCCCAACTGAGTAATCATGTTAACCCATTCAGCCTGATGTTAGAAAATTATACATTACGGAGCAATGGAACACATGAAATAATGCATAAATATAAACACAGAAAACGCACAAAACAAGAGAGACATAAATATACGTGGTTCACCCAGTTTGGGCTACGTCCACCCCTAACAGCCAGTCCTTCCTTTCTATTATCCAGCAAAATGAAGAGACACAACCTACAGCAAATCCGTTGTAATATCCTCTGTCTTCTCTCACAGTCTCACCTCTATGTTTCTCGCTTACACTGAATACACATCTATCTCACAGCCTCAAATACAATGCCCTCATACAAAGAGAGGGGTTGCCTTCTAGGGAAAAAAACCGTAAACTAAACATAAGTTCTACTGTCAGATCATCCGCCTAATGAACGGCCCAGATTGACTAGAAATTACTATACTTTTACAAGGCAATTTTACAGCTGTTTTTAGCTTTGGGAGTGCTACCCCCAAGTCCCCGCCAGGGGGGGCTCCCAAAGGTCGCAACCGCCCCCCCTGGACCCCCCCTGCTGTGAATATTTTACGGGCGGCGTTGCCGCCCCCATTTTGATCTAGGGTCCAATGTGGTGATACTTTTGAATATAGAAGATAATCAGGCTCCACACCCAACACCCAACACTTAGTCTAGTATGCCCTTGTACCTTTCAGAGAAGAACCAAACTGTATAATATTCTTAGCCGACTTATTATCTGGTAAATCGGAAAGTCGGTGACAAAACTCTTTAATTATTGTAGGTAAGTTATCATGTAAATGTTTCTTTACAAAAACTATAGCACTTTCTTAGCTATAATGTCACATTATCATGTTCAATAGGTGATACTGAAAGCAAGAATGGATTCCAAATCTCTGATCATAGTACCTAAGAAGGTGAAATGCATACTCATGAAGTTCAAAACTACAAATATGTGGTTCCAACCAATCAACATCACCAATGGGGAACAATTTTGGGAATACCATATCTAATAACCCTCCGTATTATATTCATTCACTGGAGACGTTCCAATGTTGGCCCAATCCATGTCTTGAACATGTGAAGAATCAACACTATCAATAAATTCTCTAATATCTTCCACTTCTCTTCGTTCATTTGGTAAGTGAGCAACAAAAGAAGAAGGAGGAGAGGGAAAATGCTCAGTAGGAAACCCTTCATTATTAGTTGCATTCATCTCACATTCTTCAATATCAAAATCAACAAATTTAAGCATGGAGGAGATATATGTTGATATGTCGAGCAGAGCATTCACTGAATCAAAGCCAATTACAACATCTTGATAATATTGATCATCTTGGATTTTGAAAATAAATGCAGCCATCACTTGAAATATTTTGACATAATATTTAGACTGAGTGACATGTATCCTCACAATTAGAAATTCAATATCTTCAACATGTGAGGGAAGAATTTATACAATTGTAGAAATATCTTGAGGAAAGCTAATTGTATGACTACTATACTTATTGCCCACCTCGAGCATCTGTCACTTTCAAAATAGGATTCACACGTGCTATTAGCATTTCTTCAACTTGAGTAATAACTCTTAATATATGAGGTTTCTCACCACAATGCATGTTATTATATCGAAAAAAACCGATGGGCACCTCCTTCACTTTTACATTATCTGCAAATAGTTCCTTCAGAATTTCTCAAAACCTGGATTTCGGGATATGATTCTTGGCATGTGTCACATTTGGACAACTAACAAACTATATATCTTTTCTCAAAATATTTTATGCACTGCAATCATGTTTTCATCAAAATTAATATGATCTTGTTAGGTCCCTACACTACTAGTGTAACCCCTTATTGTTATTAGTAAAACACCCTTATTATATTGTTGTGCCCATGTAGTCGCCATATTTTTATTATTATTCACCATAGAAGCCCACTATTGGTATTGTTTTTCCCTTACATTATTATTGTTATGTCGGCCCTAATTACATTATGACCCCTTAGACTCTTATATATAGAAAGGAGGTATTTTCATTTGTATCATCCAATAATTTTTCATTTGTGTAATGTAAAGGAGGTTTCTCCCTCGAAGAGGCTTGTTTTGAAGGCGTTTATCTATCTTTTCTATCTCTTTGTGAGTTGGTTTCATAACATTTGGTATGAGATCATTGGATTCTAGGGTTTCGCTGTTCCAAATAGGTCATCATGGAATTTTTGTTATAACTTTTTATCTATAAAGTTTTAGAAGCTAAAAAAAAACCATTTGAGAAGAAATTGGTCTGAACCTGAGTTTGAATTTCAGATCTTGTCTCTCTATGTTTGTTGAGATATGATCTGAGGAAGTTAGGGTTTTTGCAAGATCCATAATATCATCTCAAACACGTCATTGTGGAATTTTCACTATAATATTTTTCTATGAAGGTTCAGACTCTGAAATGAAAACCACTTTGAAACAAAATATTGGTGAAGCTCTAGTCCAAATTTTAGATCTTGTTCCACTATAATTTCGAAGATATATTTTGAGGAAGTTAGGGTTTTTGCAAATTCCCGAATTACATTCTAAAAAGGTGACCTTGGGACAATCATCATACCATTCACTTTGAGCATCAAATTGAAATTTCATCAGAAGTTATATAAATAGGACAAATTGTAGTTTTCTGTGTATATTGTTTAGATCCTAAGGTTGAAACAGTGACATGTGCCACTTCATACAAGTGCGCTCTACTGAACTAGCCTATAATTGCATCATCATGGGAGATTTGACATAACTCTTCCTTGCAGAATCCAATCTTCATCAGACTTGTGGGGTTAGAAAGAAAACATTGAGGGCTACTGCAGGATGCAATTTCAGAACATGGAGATCTGAAATTATGGAGTTACAGTC
Source organism: Pinus taeda (assembly GCA_000404065.3). Taxonomy (NCBI): domain Eukaryota; kingdom Viridiplantae; phylum Streptophyta; class Pinopsida; order Pinales; family Pinaceae; genus Pinus; species Pinus taeda. The sequence continues at coordinate 8,657 of APFE031071446.1, forward strand.
GTTTCAAGGCCGAGCTCCTAAAATTAAGAAAAGGTGATATGAGGAAGTTTGATGGTAAGGATCCAGTAAATTGGATGTTATAGATGGAGCAATATTTTGATCTAAATGAGGTGAAACTATTACAAAAGCTATGTATTGCATCTTGATATTTAGAACCGGATCAATTTTTATGGTATAAAGGGATTTGTTCTCATAAACCACTTGTTACGTGGTCAATTTTCACAGAGGAACTGATTACATGTTATGAGGATACAAAGAGCAACACCTTCTTTGGCCAATTGATAAATCTAAAAATAAATTGGTCAACGGTAGAGCACATTGAGGACTTTCAAAAACTGAATATAAGGGAAAATGATATTCCAGAGAAGCAGACGGTTGGTGTCTCCATAGGGACTTTAAATGATAACAATCAACATGACGTTCGTCTTTGCGAACCTGATTCATTCGAGAAGGCATTCAAGTTGGAAAGAAAAGTGGAAAGAAAATTTATGGAAACAAGGATGTCAACCCCTCACAATTATAAAGACGGAAGTGTTGTTTCTCCTAGCCTTCCACAACCTTCAAGTTTGACACCACAACAATTGGAAGAAAAAATAGCAAAAGGGCCTTCTTACAACTATGATAACAAATATATTAAAGGTCATAAGTGCGCTGAGAATAATATATTTTACATTGGTTGTGAAGAGGAGGAAGAAAAGGATCAATAAACATCAAAAGAAGAGGATATTCACCAGGAACCAACCTTAAAGAAAGAAAAAATTAATTCGACCATATATTGTAAAGCATTGGCAAGAATTACCACTCCTCAAACTCTCAAGATAGAAAGAAATATCAAGAATAAAAAGGCTCAAGAAGCAAAAGATCACATCGAGCATTAAGAAATTAATGTGAACAATATCTTGTAATGCATTGGCCAGAATTGACACTCCTCAAACTATCAAGATAGAAGGACATATCAAGAAGAAAAAGGTAATAGTGTTGATTGATTCGGGAAGTACCCATAATTTTATTCATTGTAAGATAGCCGAGGAATTGAATTTCTTCCTATATCCAGCACGAGAGTGTCAAGTGATGGTTGCAAGTGGAGGAACCATAAATTGCTCTTGAAAGTGCCATAATCTCAAATTATCCATGGGATAATATGTATTGAATAGCCCAATGCTTTCCATTCCAAGGGGTGTTGTTGATGTTGTACTAGGAGTCCAATGGTTACAATCCTTGGGTACAATATCTTTTAATTTTCAAGAAATTTTCATGAAATTGTCTTTGGAAGGAAATGAAGTTGAATTAAGGGGTATCACAAGGAGACTCGGAAAGACAATCATCTCCAATGGAATGACAAAGATTCTAAAGAAAGAACAAAGAGGCGTAATTGCACAATTATGTTTGCTAGAGGTTCCCACGTCGAAATCATCTATTTCTCTAGATCTCCAAAAAGACTTATATAGCCATTCCAAGCTACTTGAGACTTCCAAAAGCATCCCACCTATTTTTCATCATGATCATGCTATTCATTTTCCAGGAAGTGTTCCTCCAAACATCATGCCTTACAGATATCTATGTGCACAAAAGAGTGAAATTGAACATATGGTTGCAGAAATGCTAGAGGTTGGTATCGTTCAACCTAGTCAAAGTTCTTTCTCTGCTCCAATAGTATTGGTGCACAAGAAGGATGTATCATGGTGCAGGTGTCTAGATTATAAAGAGCTCAACAAGCTCACTATTATAGATAAATTTCCAATTCCTCTCATTGATGAACTATTGGATGAATTACATGGAGAAATTTACTTCAGCAAGTTCGACCTTCATGCAAGATATCATCAAATCAAAATGAATACTGAAGACATTCTAAAAAAAACATTTAGAACTCATGAGGATCATTGTGAATTTTTGGTCATGCCTTTTGGCCTTACCAATGCACCTTCTACATTCCAAGGTTTGATGAATTCCATTTTCAAACCCTTCCTTAGAAAATTTGTGTTAGTATTTTTTGATGATATACTAATATACAACAAGTCCTGGAAGGATCATGTTCAACATGTTGATAGAGTTCTCAGACTATTGGATGAGAAACAATTATATGCAAAAACCTCCAAATGTTTCTTTGGAGTACAAGAGGTCGAATAATTGGGTCATATTGTATCTCATGAAGGTGTTGAAGTAGACACTCAACAACAAAAAGTTATCCAACTCTTAAAGGATAACCTCCCGTTAGCACAGAATCGAATGAAACAACAGGAAAATCAACATCATTGCGAAAAAAAAAATTGTTATAGATAACTAATTATTTTTATGAATACAACCATACAAACAAATATCCCTCAAGCAAGCTAAGAAGGATAATAAATTATCTCTAAAGTACTATGGTAGTTACAAGGCACTGCAAAAGATTGGTTCTATGGCATAGAAATTGGAGCTTCCTGCATCTTCCCAAGTGCCCCTAGTTTTCCATGTTTCATGCTTAAAGAATTTTATAAGTGAAAAGCTCCCAATTCAAACAATCTTGTTGGAACTTGATGAGGAAGGAAAAATCATATTGGAACCTAAAGAAGTCACAAAAACAAGAAGCTTACAATTATGAAATTGATAATATCATAGTATCTCATCAAGTGGAATAACTTACCCACTAAACATTCCAGATGATAGGACAATATTTTATGCAAAAGTATCCAGAACTACTCAAGCATTGAGGGTAGCACTTTTTGAAGGAGAGGGGCATGTTAGGTCCCTATACTACTAGTGTAGCCCCTTATTTTTATTAGTACAACGACCTTATTATATTTTTGTGCCCATGTAGTCCCGATATTATTATTATTATGCCGCATAGAAGCCCACTATTGTTATTGTTGTGCCCTTACATTATTATTGTTATGTCGACTCTGATTACATTATGACCCCTTAGACTCCTATATATAAAAAGGAGGTATTTTCATTTGTATCATCCAAGTATTGTTCATTTGTGTAATGTAAAGGAGGTTTCCCCCTCGAAGAGGCTTATTTTAAAGGCATTTATCTATCTTTTCTATCTTTTTCTGAGCTAGTTTTATAACAAATCTCTATCGATCAGACCATGTTGACAACAATTTGGAAGAGTAAAATTTCTTCTAAATCTACGTCATCTTCACAAACATGAGATTCCCTTCCCAAATTTGAAGCATGTGGAATGGATATATGACGGTTCCTTTCTGTTATGCTCTTAACCTGCAAATGATACCCAAATACAGAATATGCGAAGAAAAGAGACCGAGAACACAGAATATGCGAAGAAAAGATACCCAGAACACAGAATGGTAATGCTTTTATTATTCAGAGAGTAATGTTCACTTGCCTCTTCGAGGGGGAAACCTCCAATAGAGCAGAGCTCAATTACAAAAATAAGATATGATGCCCCTCGCAGGGAGTTTCTATCCTTTATATATGACTCCTACAAGTAATACCACGGGTCAATACCGCTTATTACTAATACCATCTATCTAATAC
>APFE031071450.1:0-11037 GCA_000404065.3 Pinus taeda
ATATTAATAATTTTAATTAATGTTATTACTATATTGTTCGTTTGTTTTATGTTTTATGTTTTACTATATTGTAAGACTATTTTGTAACACTATTATACTAATGATTACCATTATTTAATTCATTTTATTACTATATTCATAATTATAATTCATGTTATTACTATATATTTTTTTTTTGTTTTATGTTTTATGTTTTACTATTTTTTAACACTATTTTGTAAGATTATTATACTAATCATTATAATTATTTAATTCATGTTAATACTATATTAATAATTTTAATTCATGTTACTACTATATTGCTTGTTCGCTTTATGTTTTATGTTTTATTGTTATGTTACACTATTTTGTAACACTATTATACTAATATTTATCATTATTTAATTCATGTTATTACCATATTATTTGTTTGTTTTATATTTTATGTTTTAATATTTTGTAACACTATTTTGTAACACTATTATACTAATCATCATCATTATTTAATTCATGTTATTACTATATTGTTTGGTTTTTTTATGTTTTTCTGTTTTACTATATTGTAACACTATTTTGTAACAGTATTTTGTAACACTATTATATTAATCATTATCATTATTGAATTCATGTTATTATTATATTAATAATTTTGTGATTACTATATTGTTTGTTTCTTTTATGTTTTATGTTTTATGTTTTATTATATTGTAACACTATTTTTTTTAATTCATGTTATTGCCAAATTGTTTGTTTGTTTTATGTTTTATGTTTTACTATATTGTAACAGTGTTTTGTAACACTATTATACTAATATTTATCATTATTTAATTCATGTTATTACTATATTAATAATTTTAATTCAAGTTATTACCATATTGTTTGGTTGTTTTATGTTTTATGTTTTACTATTTTGTAACACTATTATACTAATCATTATCATTACTTAATACATGTTATTATTATATTAATGATTTTAATTCATAATAACACTATTCTGTAACACTATTATACTAATCATTATCATTATTTAATTCATGTTATTACTATATTAATTAATTCAATTCATGGTATTACTATATTGTTTGTTTGTTTTATGTTTTACTATTTTGTAACACCATTTTGTAAGGATTTTATACAAATCATTATCATTATTTAATTCATGTTATTACTATATTAATAATTTTAGTTCATCTTATTACTATATTATTTGTTTGTTTTATGTTTTATGTTTTACTATATTGTAACAGTATTTCGTAACATTATTCTGTAACACTCTTATATTAATCATTATCGTTATTTAATTCTTGTTATTATTATATTAATAATTTTAATTCATGTTATTTCTATATTGTTTATTTTATTTATGTTTTTTGTTTTACTATATTGTAACACTATTTTTTAAGACTATTTTGTAACACTATTATACTAATAATTATCATTATTTAATTCATGTTATTACCATATTAATAATTTTAATTCATGTTATTACTATATTGTTTGTTTGTTTTATGTTTTATGTTTTACTACTTTGTTTCGCTCTAGCTAGATCTGCGAGTAGATAATTTTACGGAGAATTAACCAAGCCGCTCTAATAATTTTTTTTTTGGAGGAGGACCAAGGTACCTTTGTAGCCATTTATCAAAAAAACTAGAAGTGGAGGAAGGCAACTCGAAGCTAGGAATCAGAGTGTCCAGCAGCACGGACCAGATCTACAAAGTAAAGGAGAAATCTAGCATCAAATGTGAAACAGTTTCATAGTTTGCCTTGCAAAGAGTACACCTTGAAGGGCTTTGGAAGCCACGCGTCAGCAGATTATTGTCAGTCAAGATTTTGGAATGGCATAACAGCCAATTGAAAAAATCAATTTTTGGCAGTGAAGTGTTGTACGAAATCCCTTTCCAAGGCTCTGGATTCATGGCCACATGGGGGCGCTTGCACAACTTGCCGTATCCCTGAGAAACAAAATAACCACTAGCCTGCACACCCCAACCTCTAGTATCCTTTCTTTGCATCCGCAATGGAGCTAATCCATGAAGTTTGGAGAATAGTTCCTCGCATTCTATCGCCAAATCTGGGGTGTTTCAATTTTCCATCTAGCCCAGTGAGATTCCTGCCAGACTAATATATCCCATAGGGAACGCATACCAACATCCATCCACCTAGGCAACCCTTGGAGGGAGGGGCAGTCTCCCAGCGGCTCCTTGTTCATATTTTGTCTGTCCAAAGGTTGATCCTTTTTCCATTGCCAGGGACCCAGTAGGCATGAGTATTTATAAGTGGACAGGCTTTTGAACAGAGCTTCTACAAGGGAAAATTCAGAAGCGGCAGAGGATGGCCTAGACAGTGGGAAAGTTTTCCCATAGATATTTTTTCCAAAGAGCTAGATGAGCCCAGCTAGGGTTCAGAGCTATAATCCTCCAAATGAGTTTAGCCCCCATGGTGATATTTTGAACTCCAAGCTTTTTTAAATTCAAGCCTCCTTCTAAGAGCGGTTTGGAGATGGAATCCCAGCTGACTAACGAAAATGTTTTCTCATTTTCCTTGGCCCCCTTCCAAAAAAATTTCCTAATGATCTCCATTTTTTTGAGAATCCTGGAGGGAGCAAGAATTGAAAACTGAAACAAGGGAAGACTGTTAAGCACAGATTTAGGACAGACTTACTAGTAATGTTGAGCCACGAAAAGCCCCAGGCAATGTTAATTCATGTTATTGCTATATTGTTTTTTTGTTTTACGTTTTTCGTTTTACTATTTTGTAACACTATTATACTAATCATTATCATTATTTAATTCATGTTATTAATAGATTGTTTACTTGTTTTATGTTTTAGTTTTACTATTTTGTAACAATATTTTGTAGGACTATTATACTAATCATTATAGTTAATTCATGTTATTACTATATTAATAATTTTAATTCATGTTACTACTATATTGTTTGTTTGTTTTATGTTTTATGTTTTACTATTACGTTACACTATTTGTAACACTATTGTTCTAATCATTATCATTATTTAATTCATGTCATTTTACTATATTGTTTCTTTGTTTTATGTTTTATGTTTTACTACATTGTAACACTATTTTGTAACACTATATGGTAACACTATTATACTAATCATTATCACTATTTAATTCATGTTATTACTATATTAATAATTTTAATTCATGTTATTGCTATATTGTTCGTTTGTTTTATGTTTTATGTTTTACTATATTGTAGCACTATTTTGTAACCCTATTTTTTTCAGAAAGAAAAGATCAAAATTTTTTTATTAAGGAGATATAAAAAGTTTTACATGTCGACTATCATCTTCATTCCATCCGAGGACAGCAAGATAACATTTTAGACATCCCAAAAAACCGAGGGAAGTCATACAAGTATTTCAAAAACAGCTCATAGCAGGCATGTTAGATGGGCTCAGTATAACAACCGTTCCACAAGCATAAACGGAAACCGCCAAATAGAAAACGCGGTAGAGAGAGCCCCGCCACTGTTTATAGCACAAACAAGAGAATATGGACAGAGAGGCCTCCTTCCAGGAAGGAAAACAGCCTCATACATAAATACTTCATATTCAAACTGACATCTGAAAGTAACATAGAAACAGAGACATCCCGTCTACATTCAGGAAGATGCCGAAAACTACAGAACGATCATATCGTCCCTTGGAGGATTGCCGCAGAAATCCATGATCCTGAAGCCAAAAAAGATCTGTAGACGAGAGAGAAAAAAAGAGAAAATCATCACGCTGGAGGGGCAAAAGGTGGGAGCTGAGAATGGAAAGTCTGCCCCTGTCTCATTTCCTCTATGGACCAGCTGCCCAAAACTTGTTGTAAGCCTGTTTTAGAAAGCTAATCTGCAATTGTGTTTTTTTCCCTGTAAATATGACAAATAGAGATGTTGTTAAAATGGGATTTTAAAGACAGAATTTCATCTAAAACAACCTTCAAGATCTGATTTTGGCATGAAGATTTCCCGTTCACCCAATTGATAACATTCATGGAATCTCCATAAATTTTAATTCGAAAAATGTTCTTTTGTAAGCTCCAGCACATGAGAAGGCGAAGAGCAACCAGTTCTGCGAAATTGTTAGATCCCATACCCAGGCCTACAGATGCTTTGAGAGAGTGCTCATTGTTTATATGTATACAGATGCCTGCTCCTGCCCTGTTCTGTTGAGATGCCCCATCAAAAAAGGCCCAAGGGAGGTTTTCATTTATGATTAGGGGGCATCACGGTTTGGAGCAATATTTGACTCAGGAGGGGGAAGAGAGGAGTAGATAGCAGCACAATTTGAAGCCACAACTGTCGGAGAGAAGGCCTGATCTTGGAAAATGCATTTATTCCTAGTCAACCATACACCCCAGAAAAAAATGGCAAGGAGGTTCCTCAGATTGCTATCAGGGTGGTTGATCCACCATTTCCTCCAGACTTCATCCAACGAAACTGGTTCCCATTGATCTCTGATATTTAACATATTTATTAATTCCCCCCAGATACTAATCGAGACAGAGCAAGATGTAAGAAGATGGTTTATGGATTCTCCGTTCGCCTTGCAGAGAGGACATCTGCCAGGGCCTATGAAAAATCTGTTTTGAAGGATATCCCAGGTGGGAATTTTACTTTTTAAAAGACACCAAAGGAACACCCTTGATTTCAAGGGGCATTTAAGCTTCCACAAACTTCTAGACCACCACTCTGGTTCAGCCCATCCTTTCTGATCCATAAGAAAAGCGTACCCTTCTTTTGGGGAGTAAATACCTGTTTTGCCATGCGCCCACAACAGAGCATCAGGTTCTGATTTTATCCTAACGTTTGATCTATGGAGTTCATCAATGAACGAGGACCATTCGTTATGCCATCTAAAATCAAGGCCCATATCCACAGCATTCTTCCATGCCTGACCCCAGATGGTAGAAAGACCCACTTTTTCCACCTGATTTAGAGTATAAAAACCTTTACTGTCTAGGTGCCTCAAGATGCCAGGGGATAGAGCATAAGATTGGTTGCATCCCACCCAGGGATCCCTACCAATGCGGACATTTTTACCGTCGCCAACTTTCCAAGCAAGACCTTTTTCGATCACAAAGAAAGCCTCCACCGTAGCCTTCCAGATAACAGAGGAATGCTTCGTCTTCTTGTCCTGACTTCGTATCCAATCTTCCAAGGGCATAGGATGAATGTATTTTCGTTTTATCACCCTAGTCCAAAGGTTTTCTACCTTTATAAGTCTCCAACCTGACTTGGCAGCCAAGGAGAGACTAAACTCCGGAAGCCGTTTGATACCCCAGCCACCCCATTCTTTTGGTCTAGCAATCTTCTCCCATGCTACCCATGGAAGAACATAATTTTCACTTGAACCAGCCCATAAGAATCTGCCACACAACCTTCTAATTTTCTCCAAAATACCTTTGGGGATCCAAGTAAGGGCAACCCAATAAATCGGGATAGCTAATAAAACAGATTTTAATAGAGTCAATTGGCCTGCTCTTGAAAGCCATCTGAAACTCCAGTGCGATATTCTAGCTTCTATCTTTGCAATTAACCAATTCCAGTCCTCTTTTTTATAGGCATCCAGTTTTAACCAAAATCCCAAGTATTTAAAGGAGGAGTCCAAAGATTGAGTTTGGAAAGGAAAGAGATTTGTCATTGCAGTACATTCCCTCCTATTGAAACCTGCCACACAGACTTGGGATTTCCCAGAATTTATCAGCATTCCAATAGCTTTCATAAATAGATCGAAAATATCTTTAAGCTCCTTTAATTCATTATGATAACCATTAGAAAAAATCAAAATATCATCGACAAAGAGCAGGTGAGAAATATAGAGGTTGATGGCAACCTCTATACCTTTAATATTGTTTGTTCTTCTGGCACTGTGAATCAACCTGCTTAGCCCTTCAGCCACCAGCAGAAAAAGGAGAGGAGAGAGGGGGCATCCTTGTCGGAGTCCCCTTTGACTTTTGAAGAAAGGGGATGCTGCCCCATTGATCAGGACCGCAAAACTGACATTTGAAATACATCCCATAATCCAGCTTATGAAGGAGTAATTAAAACCCAAATGAGTGAGCAGTAATTGGAGGTACAACCAGTTGATTCGGTCATAAGCCTTGGACAGGTCAATTTTAAGAATCACCCCTTTCTTCTTCTTTTGTTTGACACTGTGGATGACCTCTTGGGCCACCCCAATAGCCTCATGAATTTGTCTTCCTTCTAGGAACCCGAATTTCTCCATAGAGATGTTCCTGGATAGGATGGGAACGAGTCTGATTGCTATCACCTTTGCAATGATTTTATAAATGCAGTTGCAAAGAGAAATAGGCCTAAAATCTTCAAAAGACTCTGGATCATCTTTCTTTGGGATAAGAGCAATGAAAGTTGAATTAAAAGGTTTATAAATTTCTCCTCTCAACCTTGACTCTTCCACAACATCAGCAATATCAGAACCAATTAAGTCAAAGAAATGGAGAAAGAGTTCGACAGTCCATCCATCACGACCGGGGCTTTTGTCCTTTCCCATAGATTTCATTGCAGCCTCAACCTCTTCCTTGGAAACAGGGGCTGATAATTCATCGTCCATACCCTCCTCAATGAATCTTGGAAAACATTGTGCAGTCCTTATGATTTCTGCAATTGTAGTCTCACCAGTGTCCGAGAAGATTCTCTGGAAATGTCTCAATCCCAAACTCGAGAGATCTGAGAATGATTTAAGCTCCCTGCCTTCTTCATCTTTTAAACTCCAGATAGTATTTACCGATTTTCTGCCTTTGGCATAGTTATGGAAAAACCGTGTATTCTCATCTCCTGCTTTAAGCCAAATAGCTCGGCTTTTTAATCTCCATTCCTTTTCCTTTGCCAAAAGAATCTGGTTTTGTGCTTTTTCAAGAGAGAGGATTCGGTCTTTGGAGGACTGTGTAGAGTACCCATCCGAATCCATACTTTCCAAAGATTTCAACTCCTCACTGATTTTAATCAGTTCTTCATTTTGTTTTTTCTGTCTTTCTTTTGCCCAAGACTTGGTCGCTGTCTTAAGACGCTTCAGGTTTTCCATGAATAAAAAGCTCTTACTTTCTGTGGCATTCCTATTGGCGCAGATCCAAGTCGATTTGAAAAGGGAAATAAAGGAGGGTTCTTCCAACCAAGAGGAGTTAAATTTAAAAGGAGCAGGGGGCTTAGGAGGGGGGAATGATAGATCCAAGAAAATCGAGAAGTGGTCAGAGTTTCCAGTAGCCTCAACCCATTGCCAAAACAGAGGCACAAATCTGATAAGGCCTTCTGAGATCAGAAATTGATCCAGCCTTTTAGCAATCCTATCCTCCCTGGTTCTTCTGTTCCTCCAGGTAGGCATTAGAGAGATCGGGGAAGGGTCAATCAGATTATGGTCTTTTAGGATTTGGATAAAAAATTCCGTCAGAGGATCCTCCCTGGCTGAAGGTCCCCAAGCTTCGGCTCTGCCCAAGGAAAATTTTAGGTCACCACCCACCACCATCAGAGGCAATTTCATCAAAGATTTTGCAAGCAAGTCCAACCAGAAAGCTTCCCTTCCTTGACATGGTCCATAAATATTTACAATTTGAAAGGATGAGGGAAATTCTGGTGTAATTATTTCCATACCCATTGCGGTCCTCAAACCCCATTGGTTTAAACATTTGATTTTTCCTTCTCTATAGCCAATGGCTAAACCTCCCGAATGTCCCGAAGAGTCTATAGCATGGAAGATCCAACCTGGTAACAAGGATTTCAGACATGTTTCCACCTCCGAGCCCTTTCCCAAAGTCTCTTGGAGGAAGATGATATCAGAATTTGATTTTTGAAGCCACTCTTTTAGGGCCAGTTTTTTTGGCTTACTGGCCAAGCCTCTGCAATTCCATGATGCTATAATCATTTTAAACCGGGAACAGGGGTCTGCACTGCTCTAAGTACCCCAGGGATCGAATATTTCTTCCCATCCGCCACATCAAATTTGGCTTTCAGTTTAGCTTTTGAAAGATTGGATTTTCTACCTCGTTTACCCCTCTGAGTTTCTTGAGAAGGGGAGTGTCCAAGTCCACTATAAGACACTGACTGATCAAGCTTAATCCCCATAGACCGAAGGTTATAGGGACATGGAGTATTTTGAACCGGGGGAGAAAGGGGAGGCCAATTTTGGTCACATTTGAGATCAGGAACCGAAAACTCCGCAGACTGTGGCTTAATGACTTGGGACGGTACATCAGAGGCTCCTCCTTTTGACTGGTTTGCCAAGGGAGATGTGGGTAAAGATTGTGTATTATGCGAAAGCAAATTTGTGAGATCCCGATCTTTAGATGAAAGAAAGTATGGAATCGGGCACTTACCCGTGGACTCCTCGCATGCCGGAGATTGTTCCGGATGTATGCACCGTTCGGCCGCCACCCCCACATCAGCCGGCGGTGGATCTACCTCCTGAGACGCCACAGGGATCTGAGGATCGATAGCAGCTTCCTCGGCCTGATCACCCCAGACGACCTGCTCCGAATCGTTCTGAGGCGTCGGAGCCTCCTTCTCCTGTGGAGCATGATGCTGATAATTCCTTGGATCTCTGAAAATTGACGTTCTTCTAAAGCGCCTTCGTCTTCTGAGGAGCGGACATTGATTTTCAAGATGGCCATATTCATGGCAGATATGAAAACGAAACGGCAGGTGTTCGTAGTCAAGAATTTGATCAAAAACATAATGCTTATACTGAAGAGGGATTGATTTGGCCAGCCCTCTGCTCGTATCCAGATTTTTCAATATGCGTGCAGTTGTCTTAACCTTTGTCTCCTTAAAAGACATGTCTGCCTCCAGAAAAGTACCCAATGTGTTTCCGATAGATTGAAAGACCGCCTCTGTCCAGAGAAAAGAAGGAAGGCCCGACGCCCTAACCCAAACAGGAAAAACATCTGTACTTTCCCTGATAGCATCAAACATAGGGGTCCAACATTTCAGCAGAATTGGAATCTTCCCAATATTCCAATTTTTACCCAAAACCCAATCGGCTGCTGCCTTTTCTTCGAATTTTAACATGAACCAGCCTTTGACCAGACAACTAGCTTCAAAACGTAGAGGGTTTCCATTATTGAAGCGTTCCTCCCCCCATGACTGGAGGTCCGCTGGAGAGAATTTCTTTCCCCTTGCTCTGCCGAAAATGGTGCAGTCGGCAACCTCTAACGATTCCTCTATTGATACTTCCATGCCCAAGACCAGATTGTTCCTCAGCTCATAAACCCCAAACTGCTTCTGTGGTTTTCTCTTACCACCTCTTTTCCTCAGGTCTTCATCAGAATATCCAATGACCCCTGGGGATTCAGACCAAACAAGTTCCTCTTGTGTCACTTCCACAGGGGGGGCATCCCCCAAATGGGACTGTTGTAAATTAGACGGACCGCCTTCATGAAATTCTGGACTACTTCTTTCACCGATAGGGGTCCCTCCTGACCTTAGAACATCTACCCCAACACCAAAAAGCCCCTCACAGCCCTCAGATAGAGAAACCCTAGAGGGTCGCGGTTCTAATGGAGACGAAACCCTTGAGAAGGGCGGGCAGCCACCGGCCGGACTGTCAAGAGCGATGCCTGCAAGCCGACCAGGATTAGCTATGCCTTCTACACCAACAGACGGAGGGTTCCACGTTACCACAGTCTTACCCTTGAAACCTGCCACTGAGGCATCTGAAATCGACCCTTTCGCTGCTGAGATCTCAGAAACTCGGGCCTGCTGACCCTGCTTGCTGGCCCGAACATTTTCAGGTGCTAAAACCCCACCTTGATGTAGAAACGGAGGAAAAACCGCCGATTGTTGTAGAACTGGTTCTGTCAATTTCTGAACGCCAAAGAAATGCTCCACACTTTGTGATGATGTGTCTTTGCCCCACATGGACAGAATATCTTCAAGAGCCGGGTCTAAGTCCACTAGTTCCTCCGGGTTAACCATGGTTAAAGAGCCGCAAGGAACAATCCGGCAACAGCAAAGGAAATACAACCGATACCCAAATTCACAGGAAACTCCCCCCAAGACGATGAGAGAACCCGGAGCATCCACTTCGGCGGTAAACGATAAAACAAAGGGGCAAAGAACCCGGAGCCTCCACTACGGCGGTAAACGATAAAACAAAGGGGCAATAACTAAGCAGTAAAAGACTTTTATCTTTACTCGAGGAGACCTCCAGCTGTCCACCTGCGCCCTTCAGACAAACTTCCCGAAAGCCTGCTCCTGACCACCAGAGTTAGCTGCTGTCATAACTGTCATCACCCGGGACCTGAGCAGGAAGCCTCCCGAAACCCTCGCACCCAAACCCTAGCTAGACCCATCGCGCTCGAAGATCCTTAATCCCTAAATTACTAGCTTTTGTAACCCTATTATACTAATGATTATCATTATTTTATCCATGTTATCAATATATTAATAATTAATAATTCATGTTATTACTATATTAATAATTTTAATTCTAGTTATTACTATATTGTTTGTTTGTTTTATGTTTAGTATTTTAGTATCTTTAACACTATTATATTAATCATTATCATTATTTAATTCATGTTAACACTATAATAAAAATTTTAATTTATGTTCTCACTATATTGTTTGTTTGTTTTATGTTTTATGTTTTACTATATTGTAACACTATTATACTAATCACTATAATTATTTAATTCATGTTATTACTATATTAATCATTTGAATTCATGTTATTGCAATATTATTCGTTTGTTTTATGTTTTATGTTTTACTATTTTGTAACACTATCATACTAATCATTATCATTATTTAATTCATGTTGTTACTATATTAATAATTTTAATTCACGTTATTACTATATTGTTTGTTTGTTTTATGTTTAGTATTTTAGTATCTTTAACACTATTATATTAATCATTATCATTATTTAATTCATGTTAACACTATAATAAAAATTTTAATTTATGTTATCACTATGTTGTTTGTTTATTTTACTATATTGTAACACTATTTTGTAACACTATTATACTAATCACTATAATTATTTAATTCATGTTATTACTATATTAATAATTGGAATTCATGTTATTGCTATAT
>APFE031071455.1:0-12193 GCA_000404065.3 Pinus taeda
GATGTAGGAGCAGCCTCCCCAGCCGATCGGGATCTAGTCATAGGAGGGGAGATTGGCGGCATCTGGGAAGCACTGTATGGATAAGCAGTGACCCCAACCACATCCTTTGGACTATCTGGACCTGTGGGCTGCTCATCCACAATTGGGTCTTCTGTCTGGTGATGTTTGGTTCCCTTTGTAGCAGTTGGAGTAGTAGGCATGAGCAGTTGGCATTCTTTGAAAAGATGACCAACCTTATGGCATCATCTACACCTTAATGGAATGCCTCCGTAATCAAGATTTTGTCAGCGAGAGAAATGCCTCCAATGTAGGGTAATCTTCTCCTTAGGCCTTCTATGGTATCCAAATGAACTAGGATGCAAGACATAGTCATATTCCCTGACATTTCATAGGACTGATCATGTTCCAAATAGGTACCTAGTGCGTTGCCTATGCGCTTAAAAATGACTGGAGTCTAGTATTGCATTGGAAGGCCTCGTAATTGAACCCAAATCGGCCGAGCTCCCATTTTTTCCCTCTTAGGATCAAATAAGGGATCCCATCTTTTCAACAGAATAGGGGCTAATTCGATATGCCAGAATCTAGAGAGTATCCAGTCTGTGTACTCTTCCTTGTGGAAATGAAGGGCAAACCATCCTCGCACAAGCACTCAAATGGTGGGTAATTCATTGAGTAAAGAACCCTAAATCTCTGAGGTCTAGAGACGAAGTCTCTGCATAGTATAGTTTTGCCCCCAAACTCGGCCCACCAAGACCTTCTTCGCTGTATCAACAACTTCCCCCATCGAGAGGTCTTTGCCCAAGGATAGGTTGATGTCCCTGTCGATAGCTTTTAGGCAGCGTCCTTTCTTTAGCTTGTCAGATCTGCAAGTTGTCGCATAGTCCCAAAAGATGTCCCCGTATGCCTTGGTTAACCGTCTGTGGGGTGGATGGGGTCGATATAGGGTTTGGGACCGGGGAGCTAAAGCATAAAAAACAGATAGGGGTGCTGGGAGATGGGCCACCAAGATTAAGGGTGTTACCGGATAGTGTAGGGACAAGGTAGGTAGCAGACCCAGGACGGGGGATTCCAGAGGAGGAAGGGTTGTAGGGCGGGGTGGAGATGTGGGGTAGACAGGGTAGTGGCGCATTGAAAGTGGGCGATGGTTGCAGGCAGGTACTAAGGAGATTCAAGGTAGCCGAGGAAAGCGGTGGGTAGTCCAAGCCGGAGGCGTCTTCAATGTTGACAAATGGTGGAGGATGGCGCACAGATGGCCCAAGTGTGTCCGGTGCAGAGCTAGGAGCTGATAGAGGTCGCAGAGATGCGGCAAAAGGACTAGAGGCCGACATAGCGTGATGGCGAGACCAAATGACCTCATGGGGATTGGGGTCCTCTGTA
This sequence comes from Pinus taeda, assembly GCA_000404065.3. Classification (NCBI taxonomy): domain Eukaryota; kingdom Viridiplantae; phylum Streptophyta; class Pinopsida; order Pinales; family Pinaceae; genus Pinus; species Pinus taeda. Next base: position 1,378 of record APFE031071455.1, read on the forward strand.
TATTCCACCTCATCCAGGTCCATTGCAACCGATAGGAAAATGGTCGATGGTGGTTATGGACTACGAGGAAGGCGGGAGGACCATAGGAACGGAAAACGCTAGAGAGCTTGTGGGAAGGAGGTAAGGTTGAACGGAGTCTAGCGAGCTGTGGAGGTTAACCCTTACCGTCAGGTGCCTGGCAACAGTGCCACAATAATTCCATTATCGATGACCATCAGAGCTCCGGTAGGGTTCCTTTTCCTCTTCGTTTTCCACCATTTTCAAAACAATTATTTGTTTATGTTCTTGTCTATAATTTTTTTTGGAATAATTTATAAAGATGTAACAGTCAGGTGGTTTCATATTTTAGATGTTTCATCAAGTATGTTCCAGTATAATACTATATTCCAACTTTGTTTATTAGACAGTATTTGTTCAGGAACCTTACATGTCATATTTGGCCATGATATAACTGTTTACTATTTTAGTATTGCAGTGAATTGATCAATGGACATAGGGTGATTGTAAGAGATTAACTGCATACATGAGATACATTTTGGGCCTGTTTGGGTACAACAAACTTTATTTATAAGATATTCAATACCTGTTCAGGTACACCAAAGTTTGTGTATATGATTTCCAATAAAGAGAGTTACTTTACTTCATTGTTGCTCCAGAATGAAGTCTTTTCTCTTAACCTGTCATTAACTCTGTCAGTATTAACTATTTAACATGTTCTTTAATTTGTTTAAACCATCAGTAGATTGTTGTTGTAGTTGGTGCATTTTTAGTGGGAAGATACCATTTTGTTTGAACGCTTTATTTAGTTTATTTTTTACACAAATGTTCTTATGAACAATATTTCTATGGATGTCACGATTTGTTAAAAGTGAGGACTCATAAATAGTGAGCACCTTATTCACATCCACCTACTCATTCTTTAAACTTTATGTTGAATCACAATGCAGGAAATTCCAGGGGTGCTCCTTGCTTTAGTGCTCTGTTCTGATTACCAAAAGAACATGGATCTTGGAAATGATACAAAATTGCCTATTATGAGGGGCTGCAGGTACTTTTGGCATGCACTTTCAGGATATATGACTGGTTTGGTTGCTGCTCTTGCTGCAGGAATCTTGACATGATTACCACAGCCTGCACTTCTGTATTTGGTATTGATTAGCATCATGCACTTTAAACTGGATAACTAGCAAGTTAAAAATATATTTCTTTGCCATCTTCATTGTGCTCTGGTATTCCTCAGTTACAAACTAGAAAGTTTTCATGTCATTGTCTACTTTGAGAATATGAATGAACTTGCATAGATTCCCTTTGAGAATATCTTATTGGGAACCTATTTTAATTTTTTTTGTGAGTTCACTCACTTATTTCTTCCATTTTCTTTTTAGTATCCTTAGATGAAATGGCATTTTTTAATTTTTGGAATGGGTTATAGTTGTTAGGAAGTATTGAATAGTTAAGAGAATTCCTTCTTTCATGTATGAATGTAGTTGTTTACCTTTGGACACATATTAATAGAAAGTGTATTCTGTCTCCAATTAAGAGATTTTTGGAATTGCCTTGCACTATATTATAATCAGTATTTTGAACTTTAATCAAAATGAACGAGTACGTCTTCCATAATTTTCCAGGGTTCTAACAATAGAAAATACTCTGACTGCATTTGATTTCGTGTATAAAACGTATTTTCCCATTGGATGTTACATGGTATTTCTGATGCCCGCCTCTAGTATTGTTGTCGTCTGGAGTCAATGAGTTTACACCAGATTCTTTGTTTAGAGACTTGAGGTGTTTGGATGTTTCTAATATTGTGTAATTGCAGTGATGAATGGACCGATAAGTTTGACCCAAGTAATGGTACAAAACTTTTGTTTAAGGTCCATTTTTGTCAATTTAACTTCATCCTATTGCCATTGAAAAATTAGAGCCTTCAAGGTCATGCACATTTGATCCAAAAGACTAATAATACCCACAAATGGTCATTTCTCATTCAAAAATTGAACACAAAGTGAGGGGAATTAGAAAGAAGGAACCTGATTGTTTTATAGTGGTCCACTATAAGTAACGTCTTAGAGTCTGTTTACGAAATATAATGCCCAGAAATTGATATAAAGACACAACACTTCATAACGGTGCTTGTATCACCATCAAACCCTAAACCCCATAAGCTGAGTGGTCAGAGAAGCTAGATCTTGTTTATGACTAGGTTGAGAAAATGTCCTCTTGCTGGTTTCAAGATCATTTTGACCTATATCATCGATCATTCCAGAGTGCACCTTTTCTAGGCCCCAAAATTGTCCCTCAGCATTGACTTCATGTGGATTTGTTAGAGGTTTGTTGTCTACATTTCCTTTTAAAAATCTAGTGCATGAATGACTGTCCACATGTTCATGAAGAAGAGAACATCTTTGCATTTGATGTGGTCCAGAGAGAAATTTTTTATTTGGTCAAGCCTGTATTCTTCATCAATTATTTTCTTGAGATTGTTGTCATTCTCTGCACTGTAGTTGTATATGTCATCGAGGGTTTCATTATAGGTTTCATCAATATTCTGGGCTGTCCAACCTTATTATTGTCAACAATAGAGCCATCTAGAGGTGGAAATCGATCTGTATGACTGAAAGCTTCAATAATTGTGTGTTTATAACATACCCTTTGTTCGTCTACCAAGGAATATCCATCACATATGTCAATAACATTTTCTTCTAGATGAGTATTGACAGTAAAAGGAAGAGACTTCCCTATCCCATCAGGCTTGAGGAATAAATTCAGATTGTAGGCATAAAAAATAGCAGGACTGTTGGATTCCATGATATAGGACCTTTGAGGATTGAACTATAATATTAATTGTTTCTTCACTCAGATAATAATAAAGGTCACATTATTACTTTGTTGGCTTTGAAAAACCTTTTGAGTTTATTGACCTCAAACTGTAGGAAATCATGATTACTTCCATTTATTTCTTACATGATCATGATTAACATCAAAGTGCAATGTGGGGGTTACATTACTCCTCAAACTCACAATGAAATGTTGAGGTGCCAAGTATATTACCATGAAAGTCTACAGCTCCCTTAATTTCAGTGTCTATGAAAATAGGATTAGTGTGATTGAACTATATTTCAGTGACCTCAAAAGTGTTTTTAGGATTTAAATTATCAACAAGGGAAGCATGATCTTCATCATCCTTTTCATATGGTTGATCTTTTGGGGTAGAAACATGGTTTCTACCTGTCTAGAACTGCATTTGGGTTGTATCATCGGTGGAAATATTAAAAAATTCTTCATTTCCTCTGTTTATCACTTTGTCATGTAGGAAATCATGACTGGCATCCTCACAATGGTGAAAATTATTATCATGATCCTTGTTTTGATGCAAATCATTCATAGAATCTAGGAAAGATACATCAACACATAGTTGTTCTTTGATGAGGATGGGGTTTAATGTGGGGCCACGTTGGTCACAAGTAGCCTGTCCAAGAACTAATCTTGTGAATTTGGAGGGTCTTTTTCAGTGATACTGTTATCATCTTCAAGAGAGGTGGGAGATTCTTCTTCTTGTACGTCTACCACAAGGTCTTGAAAGGTATTTTCATATCATCGGAAACCAGGGCCCCAATGCTCGAGAAAGCCCTCAATTAGACAAGCAATGGAAGATATTCCCTTTGGACTACCGGATCTAACCCAAGCCTTTTGTTTTTCCTCAAGATAGTATAGAATTAACCTCATGCATAACGTATATATATTCTTTTGAGAAGAGTATATATATTCTTTTCAATTCATGTCCTTGCCTTGCAGGACCTTGAGAGGGGTATATAGATTCTTCTCAATGGAAAACAGTTTCTATTTGTATGATTGTTTATGATCTAATCATCTGCAGAATATCATAGTGCAAGGATTGTTAGGGGATCTATATTCAAAAGAAGGCTTGAAGATAATATCCACTATCAAATCAACCAAGTGTAGGCTTAAAAGATGAAATTGAAAAACATCTTCTTAATTCTCCCTACAAAAGAATTTTCAATTGCAAAGACTAAGCACAAAGAATATTGTGTGACTAGTCTTTGACCTTGGGTAAGCTCGCTGCTACCCTCTCAAACATGATCAATGATGATGGTAAGTCTTGGGATTAGACAGATTCCAGTGTGAATTCTATAATGCTACCTAGTATTTGGTCAATCCAAACATTTTGTATAGGTTTACAAAGAATCCATCACAAGAGCAATCATTGAGAACCAACTTAAACAAAGGTATTATCAAGTTTATACCCAAACCCAATGATTCCAAAGTGACTATGAGCTGGAAGCCTATCACTCTGTTGAATGTCACATGTAATAGTCTTACCAAAGCTCAATGCTCATAATCAAGCATATTCTCATGATTATTATCAAACTTGGGCAGACTTGTTTCATCAAAGGGAGATCCATCATCACCAATATTATTCCAATCTGTGAAGGCATGGAATGGCCCAATCATTATGGACATAACATCCTTGTCATCAAAACCAGCTTTGAAAAAACTTACGTGATAGCGTGGTATCCCTTTATTCTACCTCTTGCATTTGAGCCAATTTCTCTAAAGGCTTTTAAGATATTATTCACCAAGACCTAACCTTGCCTCTCTCTTAAAGAGTGTAAACCAGAGTTAATCCTTTTCCGATCAAGTTGCCAAACAGAGGCCAGTGTATGTCTAATATCTCATAGGGTCAAGCAAGGTGTCATTAAAGTGGATTCATCTGCACAAATTGTATCCAAATAATCTTTTGAATGGGCTAAAACTCATTGTTCTAGATTGGAGTCAATTGATAATGTGTTATAGATTACTTAGGCATTTTCTGCAAGGCCCTTAGCTCTAAACATTCAATGAGTGAAAACCTATTGCTACAGGTAGAGCTCACAAAACATGCCCGATTGACTTAAAGGCAGAGCTCACAGAAGATGCCAGATTTACTTAAAACACAAGGGTGGGTTTGGGTCAAGGCAAGCCAGATTTTTAAATTCCTAGGAATTCCTTTTCTTTTCAAGAAACACGTGAGGAAAATGAGATATGCTTATCCAAATCTGGGAAAATAATTTTGGTAAATGGATTTATAAGCCCAAGACCTTAGCAGCATGATTTCAGATCTGTGCTAAGTGTTGGCTTCTATGCATGTTATTCTTTATTGTGGGTGCCCTTGGTTGCTTCTTTGTGCCAATTTTGATGGGGGATGGGTTTCAAATTTTCATAGATTCAAGAACCTTTAATATAGATGGATGGAATGGAGTGGCTTTGGTATTCCCAGAACATCTCTAGAACTGTGGTTGTATGTACCTTTAATGTATTTGATGACCACTGTAAATTTTTGCAAGAAGGCAATCGAGTTGAAATGATGTCTTTGGTGCACCTTGGAGTGGATTTGAAGGAATTAGAAAGGCTTATGATATAAAATGATAATTGTATCTTGTCCCAATATTTTAAGTTATTGATGTTATGCATAACAATTGTTGTTATATTCAATATTCTGCCAACATGCCATGCGGATTTTGTTTCTCAATGTGTATTCATGTATTAATTCAACTGTTTCAAACTATTTTATGTGATCAATGATATGCAAAGGCACTCTCATGGGTGCTTCAGATCCTAAAAGGCTGAACTTGCATACACATGAGTTTATATATAAAAGTGAAGATATGACGGGAAATAAATTTTATCATGCTCTAATAACCAACTAGGGTTTTGGTGGACAACCTTTTGAAAATATAGTCTAATGGTTCTTATGTGTATTTGTATTCCTGTAGCAGGATAGTTCCAACAAGATTTGATTTAGACAACTTCCAAGAAAGCCATTAAGGTAATTGTTACATGTATTAGCTACAACTACAGACTATTTTAGCACACTTTGTCTTGATGCTCTTTGTTTGTCACTAAGGATTAATGAGGATCATTGTTTCATTGATATCTTTGTGCACAAACATTAATGATTAAATAGGTTATTTTAATGATACCACAGTTGTGCATATTTGTTGTGATTACCCTTTTGTTTCCAAAATTGGTTAGATCTCACCAAAATAATCCTACACGTTATTCATCTTTCCACTTTTTTTCCCCCGGCAAACAATTCCCTATCTAATGCATAAGGCTTATGGTGGGTCACACCATCTTTAATGACGCGAATTTGTGTCATACATTATGACTATCTTGTTTCTTCTGTCACTTTAGTATAGGTGACATATCTGTCAGAGGTTTACTGCAACCAGGAAAAGCCATTTTGGGATCTTGTGATTTGATGTGAGCTATTATAGGAAAGGTCTTGAAAGGCTTGCCTTGGTTCTGTTGTTAAAATGTTAGGTCATTAAAGTAATGGTCAAATTTTGAAATTGGTGTACATGAAACAATTGTGTGTGGTGTAATTTGAGGGTCTGTAAAATGGCAAGTCAATAAGAGGACAAACTTGGCTACATATGTGGTGGGAGAGAGATTATAGGAAGTGAAAGGTTATTGGGAAAATAAAGAGTCATACGAATTGGAATGTTTAGTGTTAAAAGCTCTATTATGTGTTCATGTGCTTCCAAATCCGTTTTCTTTTGCTCTATCTTTGTAATAAAATTGTCAGTGTCTCATTTCATAGTATTTTTGTCTTATTGAATGATCTATGTGATCCAGTTTCAGTGATAACATGATGCTAATTTGCTTCAATTTTGACCTGGTGTCAGAGCTAAAGCATGTGTTTTTGGAAAGCAGAAGATGGACAGCTTTGAAATATATAAATTGAGAGCAACACAAATCACGAGTTAATTCGTAGTGAAATTTGTGGTCCTATCAAAACAAAATCACTTTGAGGAGCAATCTACTTAAGCATCTCTGCCATGTGAGCCCTGGAACTCTTGTTTCTAGGAAAAAAAAACTGTAAAAATAATAGTTTATGGGAATCTATTGAAACTGACTCTGTAGCAATCCCTAATCACTATAAAGACCTAGATACACCTGTCATCAAATATAGACCCTGAGATATATTCACTGCTCAACAGATTATGAATCTCAACAATAGATTTTATTCAAGGTTGAATATGCCAGATGAAGGTATTGTACTTATGGAAAACTGAAGCCCATACATCATCAAGATGTACCCAGACTGTCATACATAATCATACTAATAGTAACATATTCTGACTTCCTAGGATATCAAAGAAACTGCTTTAATATTCTATTCAGTTGTAGACATATGGCAAATACTTTGAAAACCTTGGTAGCTTTGCTTAAGCTATTAAGCAAGCCTTCGAACTTATGATCAACAATTCTTCCATCTTTCATCTTCTTCCACATGCATCTTGTCATATGAGTTATCAATACTGTAAATCAGCTATACAAAATTTTGAAAAATCTCACTCAAAGACAAACCCTAAGCACCACCAAGAACATCGACTCTCAATCTTGATGTGCATTATACTACCCTGCAATCGTTATTTCACAATTGTGTATGCAGTAGTACTGACTCATGTATAGTGATCTCAATGTCAAGACTTTAACAATTCTCAGCCTTTGCAAAATTCATACAACATCGACTCTCATCAAATGTAACTATCTGAAAGTATTGTCAATAGAATATCTGGAGAAGCAATTGAAGTGACCTTTTGAGCTATTGCTTTAGAGACAATGGCTTGATATTTCAATCTCCAGAAGGGATATAGCAATATTCAATAGTAGTAAGCCACCAATCAATTATGGATGATCAAGTGAACAAGGTAATCATCATATTGTTCCAAGGGTGATCTTCACAAGATGAAAAGCTTAGGACATACTACCTCAAATTATATTCTTCAGATTTGAGCCACAGAGGTATTTCAACTAATAAAATTAGATATTCAAAGATTGACACAATACAAGGGTGTGATTTACTTGAACCCCATATGATGCTTCTGTCATTTATCTTCATCCTTAGGATTGTGCCATTTATATTTATATCATATACCAGCAACTACAGGGTTTACTGTGCTAAAGACTTAACCTTGTCAATGTTACTTCTATGCGAGGTTCTTGTCAATTTATAACCCAGATCTAAGGAGATATGTCATAGATACTAATTTCAGGGCACTGAGATAATGTCGTATTACAGGAGCAAGCTATCTATGGCTAGATTATAGTTTAGATAGCTTCAAATAATAATCATAGGTGCAAGCTTGATTAGTACGAAGTTAATGAAATCTTAATTATGTTATACTACAAGGTTACAACAGTACAAATATGCTATTGATGAGAATTGTGGTCACTATCATGGGATTTGCAGAGTATCAATTTCCATGTGTCATATCTTATCCATCATATCATGGCCAATATGGAGTTTGAACAGATTATTTTACATATCAAGGTGTTGTGTAGACATAATGAGTCATTGTCATGCAACTAGAGAGATCTGTAGTGATTCTTATGAACTTCAGGCAGGCCGGAGTTTATAGAATGCAAATCATAAAATGTGAGTCATAGAAACAATGCAGGTCGAGGATCTTAAAGGGCTGAAACACTTCTGTAATGATGAACTGAGATAATGCCAATTATTGAGAGGGTTTGATGGCAAACTGTTACAACCTTCTTTCTTTGCTCCTAGACCCCTACCTGACTGTGGCCTTCCTCCAAACACCTCTGTTCCAATTTGCTGATGGTTTGGACTATTAATCAAACAAAAGATAAAGAGTCACAGTCTCCCATCCAAGAGATCCAAGGCCTGCAGCCTCCTACCAGCATTTCAACCTCCTGTCCAAGGTTGTCAAGGCTTGCAGCCTACTTGTAACACACAGCTATGGCTATGGCCTGTTGTAGGAGAGAAACATCCAACTATGACAAGCCCAAACATCATGCAGAACTCCCTCTCGGATGCATCTTCCTCCTTGCTGCAGTTTGGACCTATGAGAGATTACAAAGCAGTCCCAAACACATGGAAGAGTGCTTGACCTAGCTGCGCTCTAGCCTTGGCATATGTGGCCTAGAGAGAAGGATTTTACACCCTCCAAACTACTTACCAATAAGTTGTTGTAGTAGCCCTCTTTCCGTGGCTTGTAATAGAGATGCAACACACCAAATTGCACAAAAAAATACCCAGTGAGCATACCTCTGACTGCGGCCCTATCCAACAAGAAACTCACTCTCATAATTAAGAGTTAAACTTCCCAGACAATCCTCTAGCCTCCACCCATGGTGCCTCAGACCTGCGACTCTCTCCCAAGGAAACTGCACCCTAAATAGAGATAAACATCTTCATAAACTTGGCTCTTGACAACTACATCCTTGCCTTAGATATCCACCTTTTTCAGAGGCGTGGATGATGCACTTGGATGTGTCGAAATGTGGTGAGAGGACACCTCTATATATACAATTCGATGGGGGCTCATGGGACGTGACCATTAGGTTTGATGAGTCAACATAAGGATGAGGCCGACCATATAAATTTACTTGAGAGAACACAAATTCAAAAACCCATTTTCCTTCTCCAAATTTGGCGATCTTTAGATTGATTTTGGTCTTATCGAAGAGAGGAATTTAATGTTGCAATAATATTTCCCATAGGAGCTGTCCAAAGTGGAATTTGGCCCTATTTGCCAATTTTAACAAACCAACATGATGGAGTCTAGCTAGATTAACCCTCCAGTTGTGCAAGGAAATTTTGGGTTGACAGACTTACCTTTTATAGGACCTAGTTCATTCTAACAAACAAGAAATGCTTGAAAACCAGTGCCCTGTGTCATTTTCAAATGCTGCAATGGATTATGAGTTCTCTGACAATGTTCTCGAGGCAACTATTACAAAAATAACAAAAAATTATCTTTGGTCATTTCACAGAGATTATTTTCCTTTAGAAACAGAGAGAGATTGTTTTTACAATACTTTCTTTTGTTTGTGGCATGTAAGTAGATCTTGAGAGTAATATAGAATAGGAAAACCAGTTGGTCAGCTTGTGATAAAGGTGAGTAACTACTTGGATACCAAATTCTAACCCTGCCACATTCTTCTAAGAACACTGGATCCAGAAATCTCCAAGGCTTCAACTACACTGATTATGTCATAGAAGTTGGAAGAACCAGAGATGCCATGGATGTGTAACTGTTAACATTCTTAAGATGATAGCACGTGTGTCTTTCAAGGTTCATCACCAATCATAGTGCAAACAACAAATTTTACCACTAATATAGTTCCTCGGTCATGGATATCAATCAAGCCTAGTTAGCCTTACTTGCTTGGTAAGGAGACGAGGCTTCATGTTTTCCATCCTGTTTTCCCCAAAGAAAGTTATTCTGCCAGTTTAAATTATTCATTACTTTCCCCTTTTGCAAGCAAACACTTGGCAAAAAAAGGATTTCACACCTGGGAGTGTTTTGTAGGATAAAGGAAAAGGTGAGTGGGTATCCTAGTAGTAGTTGCATTGGTCTTATCATCATTACAACACTTTTCGTATGGGTCTTCACAACAGAGAATCACCATTACAATTTGTTGATTTATAAGCAATGATTTGGCTGAGTGACTTGGTGCAAAGTCACTACGATATATGTCATTTATAGATCAAGAAATGTCAAAAGATTTGCCTTGTATGGATCATACTAGAATAACTGAATTGTTTCAGAGATATGGGAATGACGACCTTATGTTGTTTGACATGTCAGAGATAGTAGACCAATGCCAAAGAAAGAAATTACACATTATATATGATAAGTGGGATCACCCATGACAATCTTTACTTCAACCTAATCTAGGTGAATTCGAGGGGCCTGCTCTCATAATTACTTTTGAAGAGACCATGCTAAGTATGGAGGAAATATGCATTCTCCATCTTAATCCTCCATGGAAACTTCGA
>APFE031071457.1:12855-60425 GCA_000404065.3 Pinus taeda
GTCCCCACTGCTCTCCTCTGCATCCTCCTCCTCCCCTGTATCCATAGTCGCCTCTACATCTGTTGGTATGGAGGTTGAGCCCTCTAAGTCATCAAATCTAACAGGCTCTAGCACTGGATCATTGAGATCCATGTTGGCCAATGCCAACTCAACAATGGTGTCTAGACCCATACATTAGGAACAGTGCTACTTGGGAGCGGGAGCGAAAGCGGGGAGCAGGAGCGAAAACGGGAGCGGGAGCGACATATTCAAAAGTTCTTGGTTTGGTGCTCTTGATTAAATACGAGTTCCATACCCTAATACATGACAAAATTCAATGGAAACATTGCAATCCCCCAATCCTAAAATCCTGAAAAACTGATAAGTCTGCTGGATTTTTAATGAAATCTAAAATTCTACTTTCTCCATATGAAATCCAATGAGGCCGGAACCACTCTCAAACATCCTGAGTCATTTCATGGTAATGTTAAAAATTTAAGTAAAAGGATGAAAATGAAGATTAAGGAGAATGTCACTTTTACTTTAAGAATTTAACATTACTATGAATAGGATATCAATACTAGGGCCTAGACTTGATCATGAAGCTACCAAAATGCTCTACTCCTTGCTGCAACAGCACAAATCACTTGCCAAATGAAAATATTAATGAGCAAACACGCCCTTTTCTTTCCCGCATTGAGCTTAGCGAGTCCTCGAAACCGGACACATGTCCTAAAATCGCGACACGCCCCTGAAAATTGCAACACGCCCTCGGACACGGCGTGTCTGAAACGGACACGACGTGTCCTGTGATTTGGACACGAATCCGGACCGAATCGTGTCGGATTCGCCGGATTCGGGATTCGCAGGGGTTTTAGGACGAATTCGGTGACTTAGCTAGTCACACTAGCAGAAAGCGTCCTCCAAATGAGCTCAGTCAAACCCAGTCAACTCGGCCTCCAAAGACAAACAGAAGCAGCTCAAAATAGTCCTAAAATATTCAGTCAAACTCAGTCAATGCTGCGGTCAATGCAGGTCAAACTGCTGCAATTTCCTCGATTTCTGTGCCAGGAGATGCAGCCTCGAGAGATCGGATTTTCTGCCTAAAAAACGCAGTCAAAGAAGAAGGTTTGACCCTCGGTCAATATTGGCCCAAAACAGATCTGTGATTTTCTGCCAGTAATTCCAGTCAACCCAAGTCAAAGCATGAAGAAGAGAGATGCTCCTGTTTGATGTACGAACCAATGAGAAAAAGAGAGAGAGATGTGTTGATGGTGTGTCCAAATGAGGAAAAGGCCTCTTCTAATGATACACAACGTTGAGGGTGAAGAGACGCAATTGTTGGCCTTCATGAGCCTACATTAGACTTCTGGCCAACCTTGACAATTTTTCCATAGAAGAAATAAATTCATAATTCCATTTCTTCTTGTCAGAATGAAATGATCTTTAAATCAATCTTGCACCTCTCATAAAGAGGAATCCAATAAAAATATCATCTCCATTATATGAGTTTTCCAAGGTGGAGTTTGGCCCTAGTTGCAAATTTTAACACTCTCAACTAGGAAGAAATCCACCTGCCAAATCATCTATCAATCTATACCATCTTTGTCTCCTCTGCTCTATTGAACCATGCATCCATCGGTAGTACTATGGTCTCTATCCTCATTTCCCAACTCATTGCAAGATGAGAGGTACTTCCCATGAGTCCCAAGCTGCGTCGATAGGATGTATCGGCAAGAGAAGGTGAACCACTCATCTTGCGCGTATGATATAGGAGAAGGTTAACCACTCATCTTGCTCGTATGATATAGGAGAAGTTAACCACTCATCCTATGCATATATCAACCATCATGGGGTATCACAGGAGAAGGTGAACCACTCACCCTGTACACAGTGCACCACTAGGGGAAGGTGAACCACTCACGCAATGCTCGCTCATCACTCCAAGAAGTACCCCAAGCCCCCAAGAACACCCAGAGCTCAATATCCAACTCAAACGGGACCCTCATAAGAGGGTCTTTCCATGACTCCAATTCGTTCACGAAAGGTTAAGAACTTGACCTTCCTCGTGGGCTTTGTAAGAACATCAATGACCTATTCATCAATCCCAATGTGATGGAGCCTTATTGCTCCCAGTTGTACTATATCACAGATAAAGTGGTACCTGATATGAACATGCTTGGAGCGGTCATGAAACATGGGATTCTCTGAAAGATAAATCCATGAGCGTCTCCTTTTTGAGGAGGAGGGCTCATGGGGAGGTGGATCAATGAGATCCATTGGTCCTTCAACATCAGGCATCGGCTCATCCTTCAATTAATCCTGCTTTCCTATATCTTCTTCTTTGTCCTTCCCAAGGGCAACATCTTCATCGAAGGTGACATCATGACTAATTTCCACTTCTCTTTGACCAAGCACATATATTCTATATGCCTTTGAAGTTTCATTGTAGCCCACAAATCTTCCTTTCTTCCCAGATGCATCTAATTTACTTTTTTTTTCTTTCAGTACATGAAAATATACGAGGCTATCAAAAATTCTAAAATGAGAAACATCAAGTTTCTTACCAGGGAAAACTTCTTCGGGAGTTTTGGAGCCCAATGCTTGATGAGGGCATCTATTTTGAACATACGTGGCAGTGTTGACAGCTTCTCCCCATAGGAACTTCAGAAGACCTTGATCATGAAGCATGGCATGCATGACTTCTATAATGGAATGATTATTTCTTTTAACAACTCCATTTTGCTCTGGAGTATGTGCAGTAGTAATCTCCCTCTTAATGCCAGCTTCCCTATAATAGTCATTGAACTCATTTGATTCATATTCGGTTCCATTACCGGTCCTCAATATTTTGATCTTCTTCCCAATTTGATTTTGAAACAAGGCTTTGAAAGAGCCAAACCATTGGAACGTTTCATCCTTCTTCCAAAAATAAATCCAAGTTTTGTGAGAGAAGTCATCCACAAAGATAGTATAATACAAATATCCTCCCAAAGATGTCACCGGCAACATACCAGATAGATCAGAACGAACCGATTGCAAAATGTCGGTAGTCTTGCCATCACTTGAGGGGAATGCTCCCCTTGTATGTTTTACTTTTGCACATCCCTAACAAACACCTTCATGTTCTACTTTAAATTCAAGCATACCTGTCACCATCTTTCTTGCATCAGGTAGAGCCTTATAATGAAGATGACCAAACCATAATTCGGATTGAAGAGACGTGTCGCAAGACATAGCTCCTCGTGGACTTCCTCCAACTTGATATAGGTTGTCAAACCTGAATCCAAGAGTGAATGCTTCTTTGAAATTTCTTTTCCAAACAAGTACCTTTACATAAATGAATGCCTCCTTGAATCCTTTGTCCTCCATCGCCGAGATAGATACCAAGTTCTTCTTTAGATCAGGTACATATAGTACACCTTGTAGATGAATGATGTTGCCTTGATTCAATTAAAGAGTAACATTCCCAATCCCTTTCATAGGATAAGTGGCATTGTCTCTAAGAATGATTTCCAGATTTGTATCATTTTCTATCAACTTTGAAAAAGCTTCTTTATACCCAGTGAAGTGCCTTGAGGCACCACTAACAATCAACTAATTACCCAAGGTATCCGGCAATGGAAAGGGCAGATATAAGATAAAATTATTTTTTATTGTTATACAGAACATTAGATTCATCATACCAAGAGTTTCTAGATCTTTTGGGAGGTCGACCATTTCCATATTTAGCGGGAGCATTCCTTTCTCCTTTGATGTTGAACCTATCATTCCTTTGATTGTTGTTGCCCCTGAAATTCTTGCGGTTGTTGTTGTTATCATCATCCCGAGGTGTATCCCTTTTATTAGGACACTCCCTAGCATAGTGGCCAAACCTGTTACAAATGAAGCATCTTCCCTTTCTTCCATCTTTGAAACTTTGTCTTCCTTGACATTCTTTCTTTGAACCAACATTGTTCTTCTCTTTAGCATGACCAGAGAATGCAATAGGATCATTCCTATTTGAAGGCATGTCTCTCTCCATCATCCTTTTCTCTTCTTGAGTACACCTAGTCAATAATTCATCAAAACCTGGAATCCGTTCATTGTTGAGGATAGTATTGAACACATCCCGTTCATGAGGGAGACCTCCAAGGGCAATGAGAGTCAGCTCCCTGTCAGCAATAACTTCTCTAATTGATAGAAGACCACTTTTGATTTCGGTAATCGTCATGAAGTAGGATTAGATATCTTCTCCTCTTCCCTTCTTTATGTCTCTCAACTTGTTCTTGAGAAAGAGGAATTGGTTTGCATTGCTAGCTTTAAATATGCTAATCAACTTGTCATACATCTCCTTAGATGCGCCTAGATCAGAGATGTAAACAACTAAATGCTTGTGAATAGAATCACTGATGATCTTCTTGGCTTTGACCTCACCTTTCTTGTATTTTGTCTTAGCGACAGTCAGTGCATTTGAAGGAGGTTCAGCAATCTTTCCCTGCACATAGTCCATAGAGCATCATGCTCTTCCAAAGTCAACTCAAGAGACATCTTCCATGCATGATAATCAGACTTATCATTGAGCTTGTCATCAAATTTGAAGTAACATGAGGAGGCCATTGAATCTTGTCCTTGTTCAATAAATCTCAGTGATTGCTTTTCTCACTCTTGCTTGGGCTTTGTCTTCACCTCAGCTCCAATTCCATGTTAATTTTAGATAACAATGGTATGTTCTATATGATTTATAGCAATTTACTTCATTTTTTCTTATCAGCCCAATATCAATTTTCACATTAGCATTGATAGTAAATGCAGATAGATCATAAACAATAAGCAGAAGACAAGCCAAGGCAAGAGGACACAATATCTGGCAGATGCCAGGGAAAAACCCCAATGTGGGGAAAACCCTTTGATCAAATCTTCTCATTATTCTTCAAAAGTTCAACACAGAGAGAGAGAGAGTACATACAAAATTTACTTGCCTAATCACTGTCAAAACAGTCTAGTGAAAGAACAGTCAACAAGATGCCCTAACCAGAAAGTCAACATTGGTCAAACCAACAGAAAAAGTCCTCCAAATGAGCTTGATCAAACCTAGTCAACTCGACCTGCAACAACAAACAGAAGCAATGCAAAACAATCCTGAAATATTAGTCAAACTCGGTCAACGCAAGTCAAACTACTACAATTTCCTCTATTTCTGTGCCAAGAGATGCGGCCTTGAGAGATCGGATTTTATGCCTGAAAAACGCAATCAAAGGAGAAGGTTTGACCCTCAGTGAACGTTGGTCAACATCCTTGCAATTGAGCCAAAACAGATCTGTGATTTTCTACCTGTAATTCTAGTCAACACATGAAGAAGAGAGATGCTCCTATTTGTTGTACAAACCAATGAGAAGAAGAGAGAGAAAGACGTGTAAAGGGTGAAAAGACGCAACTATTGGGCTTCATCAACCTACATTAGACTTCTGGTCAACCTTGACAATTTGTCCATAGAAAAAATAAATTCATAATTCCATTTATGTTTGTCAGAATGAGATGATCTTTAGATCAATCTTGTACCTCTTGTGAAGAGAAATCCAATCAAAATATCATCTCCATCATAAGAGTTGTCCAAGGTGGAGTTTGGCTCTAGTTGCCAATTTTAACAATATCCCAATAATAGGAATCTAAAGACCAAAAATAAAAATAAATAGAAAGAAATCTATATATTAATAAGGATAATACTCATATTAAGGAAAAAGTAATATTAATAACAAAGAATAATTACTAATAATAGTGATTAATAATCCTACTTTTCAGAATGACTACTAAAAGATTTGCTAGAATAACCAATAATAAAGCAACAATATTATTAAAGGTTGAAAATAACAACTAATTATTAATAAAAATCTTAATAGTTAATTATTACCATTAGTAATAATATCAACAAAAATGATGATAATATTATATTACCAACATAATAATTAAGGATACAAGTAATGAGGAAAAAATGAAAAATTATAAAATGTTCACTATAATAAAATAGCAGGGACCAAAAGGATCGAAAAGGAAACAAAAAGGGACCAATACGAGGAAACAAGACTAGAACTAAGGGCAGAAAATCCAAATTTTTTTAATTTTCCAACCATCATCTTTGTCTAGTTTGTTGGTTCATTTCTCAATTTCAATAGCTCTATGAACTTTTTGTGATGGCAATGACTAATTTAAGCAAGGACACTAGAATCTTCAATTTAGATGTGGTGTTTAGTTTTCTCCGAATGTTCAACTAGAGTCGAAGGTCACAAATGTGAGCAGAGTGCTCTTGAATTCTAAGATTTAGGGAAAGGCCAGTGTCACCTATGTAAGGTTTACCACATGAACAAAGGATCAAGTAAAAAAATTTCATGTTTGACGAGTCAATAGGGTCCTTAACCGATTGAGAGGTTTGAAGGAAGTAGAAATGTTATTCTTCCTCAGTTTGCACGTAACCTTGTACGTTGTTCCCTGCATGAAGGGAACTTGAACATTGGCGAAGTGCGGGTTGCAATTCTTCTTAGCTTTAGGTCCTTTAATGGATTTCTGGAAGACTCTCAAACCCTAGTGCTTCTTATAACCATTGTTTTCAAACACCTTCAAGAGATGGGCTTTCTCTGCATCAATGTGGTTATTATCAAAGGTTCTTAAGGCTCTAGTGACCAAGGTGTTTAAAGCACCAAGTTTCTAGGCAAGAAGATGATGGCAACTGGCATGGTATTTTAATCTTTTAGATTCCTAATTCTTTAGTGTTATTAATATCAATTCTCCTCTCTATGACATTTTTATTACTACCAGTAATATCATTATATTTGTGAAAAATTCAAAACTAGAATCTTATTGCAGCAGCTGGATTTTATTTTTCTAATCGTTAATTATTTTAACAATTTATCTGCTACAGCAAATATTAAATAAATCACACTGCAACCTTCACAAATAAAATACTTTGGAAATGATAGTGCTGGAAATTGAGAAAATTCTATCACACACACAATAAAAATGGCAGCACTATTTTTGGACAAATGTCCCCGAAAAAACACAACTTGGGAAAATCGATGCAGCAGTTGGGGGTTTTAATATTATGCAAGAGTGAGGAAATCTGAGTACAATATTCTGGATGTCGAATCTGGCAATCCTACAAAGAAAAATACTGGCAAAATTCTAGTGAAGAATTTTCCTCACCCCGCAGGTAAATTTGGGCTTTGACTGCAGCTCCAAGTGAGCTGTCCACACTACCTCTACGCTGGCCTCCGTCACCCTAGCGCAGTATCTGACACACTCAACCTAAATCAACTGCTCCTGTAGCCGTCATGTCTACCATTGCCTCAGAAATTCTCTATGGCCTTCTGGAACCCTTTCTTACCTTTGAAACTAAAATTCGGCTTCTCTCCAGCTAAATCGAGCTGTTATCTAGAGGCTTCTACGTAGCCCCTGCGTCAGCCTCACTGTGGTACTTTTGCCTCTCAACAAATGCAGTCGCTGGATATGGAAATCTTCCTCCAGCCTCAATGTCCCTACCCCTCACTGTCTCAGCCTCCTCACTGAAGCTCGAACTCTCCAGCAAGTGACTGTTGCTACTCTAGAAAATCGAATTCTATAACTGGCTCTAGTGTATCTTCTCCAAGTGCACATCGACTTCCTTTTATAATCAACTACTAGAGCACCAACGACCAAGAAAAAAACTTAATCAATGGCTAGGACCATCTTGGTGTCAATCTGTGTGAGTTTCTAGATTATTCGCACCTTGACTTAATCAATTATGATTAATTAACCATATTCCCTAAGTTATGGGAGGGTTTAGCAACCAATAATATGCTTGACCTATTCCGGAGGGAGAAAAGGACCAAGGAAAGAGTTTTTAATGCAAGATAATGTGAGGGTCCCAACGGGGCTTCTAGCCTGATGAAACCAAGGACAAGATTCAATCTTGAGGTTAGGGCCTAAGATATCTCAAAATCCCACCATCGGAATTTCTTCAAATTTGGAGAGCACCTAAGAGACACACCCACACAGTACCGACGAAGAGATTGAATTTTTTTGATGGGTGGTTTGCAAGATAAGTGATGCCCTAGGGCTACTAATCGGTTAGGCCTAGAAAAGGTGAGTAAGTAAGATGAATAAAGTTTAAGGTCATCACCTTTGGGTACCACCCTAAAACCCAAAGTTCAGTAAAGGAGATCCACGAGACTAAGATCCAAGGGTAACATCCAAAAGAGGTCTAGGGGACAAAAGCCCATGTTGAAAAATGTAACTAGGTTCAATCTTCATAAAGTGTATATGTCAAATGAATTTTTACTATAGTTACAATGACTTATTAAAGCATGGCTTTCATGCTTGGGTCATCATTTTATTAGTCAAAGTCCCCATTGTGGACTCCCAAGATTAATAAAGAGTCATTAGAGTCACTGTATATTTTATGAGACGCTTCATAGGCTTCCGAATGATGTAAGAAGAATTATTTTTAGTCAAAGATTAAATATGTAACATCCACACCAAGTCGGCCTCAAGAAGGTCAAGTCAGCCTCAAGGAAGGCAATTTGACCTCATTGGAAAACTATATATACAAGGCAATTTGAATTCATTTGGAATATCTCACTCCCTCACACATAGTTCGATATATGAAGCTGCAAGCTAGGGAAAAGGGTGAAGGTGAACGAGGAGGCTAAAAGGAGTGTGATTTTGGTCAAGAAGGAAGGCAAGCACAAAATCGAAGTTTTGGTATATCTCTTTCTCTCTCTCTCGAGTGGGCTAGTTTTGGAGATCGAAGTCTCCTTGTCAAAGTCAAAGCTGTTGTTGATGTTGGACGCTGCCAAGCCGAAGTTGCTAAAGTCGAAGTGTTGTTGCTACTAGGTCGAAGATTGGATCAAAGAAGGAAAGGTTGGCTTGGTGTGGAGGAGGCCAGTGTCTAGGTTGAAGAGGCTCAAGAAAAATTATTGAAGGAAGATATTTTAACTGGGTTTTCCCCTCGATAGGGGTTTTGCCTTGACAAAGTGCCTACATCTTGTGTCTTATGTTTTTGTGATCTTCATGCACACATAATTTGGTAATTGCTTGATGAAAGATAACATAACAAATAAGTAAAAGAAACCAACATAATTCACAAGTAATTATCAAGAAAGAGAAATCTAACCCTAATCCTACTAGTATTGATTTTTCAACATGGTATCAGAGCTAAGGTCGAGGAAGATTGAAGATCACTTCATTGGCTTGAAGGAAATGATTATTCCCTCTATGATAAAAATGGGATTCAATTCTACGGGAAGATGGATCAAAAAAATTATCTACTACCTATTCAACAAGGCAAAAAGTCACACGTTCCTTGCACTTACAGGATCACTTAATCGTGATAATGCATGGATCATTGACAGTTGAGCATCAGGGCATATGACAAGGGAAAATAAACAACTACAAACTCTATCAAATGAACCATCTTTCCATGCAGTGGAATTGCGAGACAACAAAAGCTATGTTGTCAGAGGCCTGGGATCTACATATTTGAAGCTAGAGAATGGAGCAAAACTACAACTCAACAAAATACTACATGTTCCAGAGATTAAAAAGAATTTGCTTTCAATATCCTGCTTAGAAGATAAAGGAGATAGAGTCAATGTGGAAAAAGTCGAACTCGGGATTAAATCGGCAAGGGTCCAAAAGTTGAAAAAGTCGTTAAAGTCGGCAGTTTTTAGAAAAAGTCGGCAAAATTAAACGGCCAGCCAAAAAAATAAAAAAATCGGGATTTAATCGGCCAGCCAAAAAAATAAAAAAATCGGGATTTAATCGGGATTTATTCCCGACTTTTTCCACACTGGATAGAGTTTCTTTTGTTGATGGAAAGGTCTAGGTTTTGAGAAAAGATTCAAGGATTGATCAAGCCAGGGTTATTGAAGGTTGTGAAGGAACTTGTATAGAGTCATTACACCACCTCCTCAAGCCCTAGTTCATATGGAAATCACTCCTATTGAGCTATAGTATAGAAGATATGGTCATCTTCACTACAAGGTCATTTCCACTCTTAAACATCCAGTTCATGGTGTTGAATTTCCACGATCATGGGTCTAGGATAGAATCCTAAAATCTCTGACACTACCAAACCATTAATCTCAACAAGAACTGCTTTGCACAGTGGAAAATATAAAATAGTAAATCACATATGTACAAATATACACAACTTTTAACAAATATTGTACAACGCAATTTTCATTATATTAAACCAATCTAAATAATACAACAATCTGTGGAATACAAGATACAATGTTAATCATGTTGCAGACTCTATCTCATATCTTGTCGTGTCGGTCCTTCGCTCCAATTTTGCTCTCTAGCTGCCCCTTAGTCCATTAAAGGACAACACAGAGAATCTCCAGGAAGGTTTCCTGTTGTCACTGCTGCAAGTCGTGTCTACTACAATGAATACAGGATGATCTAGTCTCCTCTCTAGCTTGGCCAACACCTGAGCTCCAATCCGCCAATCTAGCAGTCACTTTTGTCCATCAAGGTGTTGCACATTAGGCTCCAAACTTCACCCTCATTTCATTTGTCACACCTCTGCTTTAGGACTACTAGTCTATGGAATACAAGATACAATGATAATCGTGCTGCAGACTCTATGTCGTATCTTGTTCTGTCAGTCTTTCGCTCCCATTCTGCTCTCTAATTGCCCCTTAATTCATCAAAGGAGAGCACATAGAACCTCCAACAGGGTTGCCTCCAAGTCACGTCTACTACAATGAACACGCGCTGATACAATCTCCTCTCTAGGTTGGCCAACACCTGAGTTCCAATCCGCCAATCTAGCAGTTACTTTTGTCCATCAAAGTGCTGCACATTAGGCTCCAAACTTCACTCTCACTTCAGTTGTCACACCTCCTTTTGGAATGCTAGTCTATGTAACACAAGATACAATGACAATCATGTTGCATACTCTATGTTGTATCTTGCCCCGTCAGTCCTTTGCTCTCGTTTTGCTCTCTAGCTGCCACTTAGTCCATCAAAGGACAACAAATAGAATCTCTAGGAGGGTTGCCTCCTGTCACCACTACAAGTCACGTCTGCTACAATGAACATCAGCTGATCCAATCTCCTCTCTAGGTTGGCAAACACCTGAGCTCCAATCCACCAATCTAACAGTGTTTTTTGTCCATCAAAGTGTTGAACATTAGGCTCCAAACTTCACACTCACTTCAGCTGTCACACCACCTTCAAGACTGCTAGTCGCAGACTACTTTGGGTAGCCAACATGCTTCCCTCCACCAACCTAATGGCTCCCAAAACTCCACTGTAGGATCTGCTCCCATAAAGACTTATGATCACCAAATCAAGCCTTCAAATTGGCTCCCACGGGCTTCAATAACTCAAATCCAAAATTTATCCGAAATAAGTGATCCAACACAAATTACTAATGGAGAAAACACGCACCTTTGTATTGTTGTTCATGAGCAAAGTTCTAGTCACTGATTAGGACTTCTCCTATAGCCTATAGCAACCCCCCAAACATACCAAAACTCACCTTAACTTATGTGATCTTCTTCCCTTCACAAGATTAGTGACCTCGTTGTTTGAGGAGGCACCTACAGCTCCCTGTTTTGGATTGCTTGACCCTCAAATCAACACCTATGGGCCTGCGACCTAATCATCACAGCAAGGTCCCTTTCTCGGCTTATTTCATGGAGGATCCTCCTCGATTTTCTTTCCCATAAAAGTGTTCTTCAAGTGTGGCCTTCCAACAGACCTTGTTGCCCCTCCAAACAATCACCAAGTAGCTAACCAGAGCTCCCTTCCTTTGCGGCGTTGCAGCAAGATACCTCGCACTACAAATCAGTCACAAGAGTGACTGTAATGTCCCCTCTCCTTTGCTGAAGTAACCCTTGTTCTGTGGCCCCCACAGAATTGTTATTCTCCTCCTCTACGATTTGTTTGTTCTCCTTGTGTTGCTCACTTCGATGTGTTGAAATGATGCTCACACACCCCATATTTATACATAAACACGAGGGCTACATGTGGTGTCAACAAGTCTAATTTGGACACAAGTCGACTTGCTCTTTTCTCCCAAATTAATCCACAACCACATATATTCAAATATTCATAACTCCATTTCTACAACTCGGAATCGGATGATTTTCGACATGTCAGATTAGTCTCAATGAGTGCTATAATCCTCATATATCACATGTCGAAATGTGTCCATGGCTTTGGCAAATCACTATGGGTGCAAAACCCCAACCTTGGGTTCAAAGCCCACAAGTGACTCTTCTGGCGCTTTTCCCTCCAAACCTTGAACCCTAGGGCTTGGAGTACCTCTCAAGCTACTCAAAAATTCAACACTCCCTCTTAACGAATGTCGGGCGCAGCCCAATTTGGCCTAGATTTTGGTGAAAACTCTACATTTTTTGGACTGGAGCGCAAAGTAAAGAATGCAGTGGAGCGCCAAAGTGGACCGTGCAGTGTGGGGGCTTTGAGGCGGGTTAAATCCCCTCCTTTCTGTAAAAAGCTAGTAATATTATAAAAGATGAATGGTTTCCAGACCACAGTAGCTTGTATTAGGGTAATCCATGGTATATGGACCATGGTATTTTGATGATATATCCCTCGATGTAATAGTATATATACGGATCAATAATAAAGAAGAGAATCAGCTTAGGAACACATCATGAATTGAATGGTTGTATCTTTGTGATTTGTGGATTGTCGCAAGATGGTGAGGCTCTCCAGATGAGTGCGCGGATAGCCTGCACCTAACTGTGCATGCCAAGAACAGTTTGTTGTACAAATTTATTATTATAGGCAACAGTTCTTGTGGACATAGTCCCACATTGGAATGAACCACGGTAAACTTTGTGTCTTCATGTGTATATTTTCTTATTATCTGTTGTACCGCAACAGTTTATTACAGTTGCATTTTATTACAATGCAGTAATGATTACGGGTTTATATGATATGTTTATGTGATTGAATTAATGCGACAAAGATATCTATGAATGCTAAGTATAAGAAAACAAAATAATACCACATTTATGCATCCCTCAAGGTTGCAGAAACCTGGTTCTGCATCCTCCCATAGTCACTTCGGGTGAGACTACAATGTGCTAGCAGGCCGTTACCAAAAGGGTTAGTTATTGAGGGTTTTGTTGGTTAGTAGTATAGATCGAACCTATGTCAGCCCAATCTAAGCCAACAAATGGTTCCCTTGTCGGGACCAGGATCTGTTTGACAGATATGTTTACGTGGCTGCCGTCGAAGAAGGAGATTCAAGATTTGCTAGAATCGAAGGAAAGAGAATTTGAAAATCAAGAGAACATAAACCCTCGGCTGAAGTCTAAATCCTGGTTACAGAGATATATTTTCACAGATCAATACGAAATTTCCTTCGCATCATTTCCTATTGAACTATATGAGTAGATATCAAGGTTGACTGAAAGAAAGAGCTCTTTTAGAGGTGGAGAACCTATGACGTGGACTCCTGAATTGGTTGAGCGACTCAAGGTCACTGACAACAGGATTTCAAGGGCTGTCAATTTCTGAATTGAGAGCATCTTGGGGGGATTTATTACTAAGTTCGCAGTAGACCAGACTGTGTCCTAGAATGAACCAGACAACAATTCTTCAAAGCACTGCGAGGTAAGTATTTGAAATCTTTGAAACTCTGGATTAAGATGCTTCTATGCGAAGAAGCAATTTTACGGATGCAGCTAGATTGTTAGTTTACTTATGTCTGGAAGAAGAGAGAATAAATCTGAGCAAGAGGTATGAACACCACGAAGTGAAAAGAGATCTAGAATAGATACCAGAAAAATAGCTCGTGGACAAGACCTAAAGACCTTTGCAAAGACTGAGTATAGTCCTCTTTTAGTGAGTCTAAAAGTGAAAGAGAAGATAGCCACCCTAATAAGCCCCATGTAACTCCGCAGTATTCACCTTCCAAGCCTTAGAGTTCGCAAAAGCCAAAATCTAGTAATGACCAAGGTGTTTTTGGCTCTCCCTCTCCACCTTCTCCCCCTACTCCCCATCCCATCCCTCCCCCTCCAAGAAGAAATATGGCTGATGATATCGAGTTGCTTGTTTTCAAAGGAACTAGATCAAAGGATCCAGAGCAATTTCGATTTTTCTATCGAGTTGTATGGACAACGAAGCAGATCTACGATGAAAATATAAACAAAGCACAGCTCATTACGACGCTCCAAGATAGAGCATTGATATGGTATATGATGTATTCAAATAAGCAAATTAGAACATTTGCAGATATTAAAGCAACGCTGATAAGAGAATTTAAGAAGCCAAAGTCAAAGTCACAGTGCATCACTGAGTTAAAAGAAATGAAATAGAAACCTACTGAGTCTGTTTGGAAATTTGATTAGAGATTTAAGGAATTATTACATCAAGTGAGATACGAAATAGCTCCGCAGCAACATCAAAAATGGTTTATACCTACATTGTTACCACATATCAGAGTACCATTGATGCAACAAAAGTTAACAAGTCAAGCCGAAGCTCTACAGATTGCGATAAAGTTGGAAGTTTCGCCTATAGGAGATACTAACGCAGGTATGCAACAAATTCAGAGTTAGCCGGAAAACCCAACCCTGTAGATACAAGATATCAAGAAAAGCAAAAGTCAAAGAGGAAGTATGGTGTACAAAGTGCAGATCAGAGCGCCATTCTAAAGAACAATGTCCTATCTTTAGGGATTACATGGCTAGTGGGGCATCGAATCCCTTAAATACAAGATCCAGCCTCTGGTGTGAGAAATGCAACACTAGAGGCCAACATCGCTCAAAAGATTGTTACCTGTTACAAAAACATGTTCAAACTCCAAGGAACCTATATTGCAAATTGTGTAACTCAATAGGACATGAGAATAATTGTCGAGCTGATGAACTAATGATGGAGCATAGTGCTGACACTTATAGAATGTAAGCAGAAGAACATGGACATGAAAGTGTTGGAAATACTAAGAGGGGGATGAATCATTGTTTCTTTTCAATTCTTATTTTTACCAATTCGATCACTTATATTTAGAACACAAAATGAACAATACAAATAAATGCTTTTATTAATTTGTTATTTACAATAAATCATGTACAATGTATATAGGGCTCCAAACATAGATGAAGACACCAATATTCAATCTCCAAGGCTCCAACCTGTTGTCAAGCACCAAATTGGACTTTTATGAGGCTCCGACCTCTAGGGCACCAACCCTACCTTCTCAAGGCACCAACCTTGCGTTTAGAGGCTCCAATCCCTAGGGCAACAACCCTTCTCTGGTACAGGCTCCGACCTGGTTTCTTGAAGACACAAATCCTCTAGGGCTCCAACCCTATCCTCCAAGGCACTAACCTTGTCTTTTCGAGGCTCCAACCCTTGCTTTATTTAATCAAGATGCGTTTAGTTGTACTTCACAGCTCCCAATGTCTTCTTCACCGAGCCTTATCAATCTTCAACAATGCCTTCACTTAGTCTCCACGTCACGTCAACAATCACAAGATTGTTTTTCACATGAAGGTGTCACCATTGCTCTTCACGTTACCCAAACAAAATTTCTTTAGTGTCACCTCATGAAGACTTCATCATGAGTCTTCAAGACTGTCCCTAATAGGCTTCAATAGGTCTGCACACAATGTCCTTCAACACGCTGCTTTACCAAGTCTTTAAGGATTCTTCAAGTGCTTCACAATTCTACTTTCTACAATCTTCAACAAAGTTGCTTAATTTTGCTTCAAATTATCCTAAAAAATACACTCTGCTTAAGTGAAAGTTGAAGGATGAAATGCATGCATGAGCATGATGTGTATGAACACAGGGATACTGAAGATTTCCTTATACTGTAACATCTATGTGTGATTAACTTGGAGGGTTGATTGCTTTGTTGTAAACATGCATGTAATATTGCCTTGGGAAAAGTTAACTTGGTCTCCAAGATGGAGATAATGAAAGTGTTTCATCATTTGAAAAGAGTCCTGATGGTCTTCTTTTTGTTCTACATGCTCGACTTGAAGGGTCATTTGTTTTAAAAACATGTTTTGTGGGCTTGTTATCTAGTCCATCATTTGTATGTAGATGTAAGACAAGGAGGTACACACAAGATGTGAAATCTATTTCTTTTATGAAGCATGAGTTTACTCCACTCAGTTGTTGTCTGTATTTCTATTGTTGTTATCATTTGTTATTGACAGCTTTTCAAACAGGTACAAATGAAAATTTTTTGAAGCAGATGTACTTCACATTTGTTTGAGCCACCTTGGATCAATGATCAAGGCAGAAAAGTTCAAACTACCTTCTGGACCATCTTAGCAGAATTTCTGCATGAGGTCAAGAAGGAAAGACAGTTCTTCCGAAGAGGACCAGCACATCCAGGAAGGAAAGTGGTGAGACACTTTGGTTCAAATGCACTATAAAAGGCAAGTGTATCGAGGCTGAAAGAAGAGGGTGTTGTTACTCTCATTCACTATTTAGATAAGTATATCAGTCTTTTGGAGACCAAAAGTTCTTTAGTTGGAAGGCATCATCCAAAAAGGATCTTAGATAGACTTCTAAGTCTAAAGTGTTCGTCACAGAGGAAAATGAAAGTCCAAAGATGCTCCTGGAAATAGTCCCATTGCGTAGATCATTTCATTTTGAATCTACTGCAATTTGAATGGCCTAAAATGGACTTCGAATGCAGAAGTTATCGCAAAAAAGAAGTTTGCCTTTATCCTTTGAAAAGAAGGGTTGACCAGAGGACTTAGAGCGGAGACAGAAGGAACCTCCGACTGCGACCTCCAACTTATCGCATCGGAGGTAGGCCTTCGCCCGATGTCGGGACCCCGGGCTATGCGACATGTGATTGTTGATTATCGGCGTCGGCATATGGCATATCAAAAGACTCGGGTCGTAGCGATAGTGATATGCGATGCGATATGGGTCGTCTGATCGGAGAGCAGATCAACAGTCCAGATTTAATTGGTGATCGGCGAACCCCAAAGTTAGGGCCAATGTGAATGCGATAACGATATGCTGATAAGGGCCAGACCCGATGTGAATTATAAGCCCTATTGCATAATATTTGAAATCCAGAAATTCAGACTTTCAATGTATTTCGCATGTAAATGGGGTTTTGGCCATTATGCCATGCGATAGTGATTTGTGATAGAATGGCAGACCCGAAAAGTTTATAAATGCAGCCCTATAAAATTTGAGTTACGTGCTAAACAGGATTTCGGGCGGGCCTCAGGCGGTAAGTGGTATTGGACGACTTCCGCCCAAACCCATACACTGGCCGACACATGGCATCGCGTGGGAGAGAGAAAACCGCTTTTCGGGCGGGTAGTCTCTGTGCACTTAAGCCACCCGAAACGAATTATCAGCCATTGGATCGGAGATCACGCAGATCAACGGTGGGTTTGTGATAGCCATAAAAGGCGGACCTGAAAGGGTTTATAGGGGTGATTTCAAGGAATATGAAGTCCGGAATTCACACCCGATAGTGTAATTTTCGGAAAATCTCTGTGTATTGGAATTTTTGTCCATTTTCGGGTTTTTGCCTGGAAAAAGGCCCTTATCCCTTTTGTAACAACTCTTGATCGTTATGCCACGCTGCAAGCAGGCATTTTACATACAATCATGTGTTTGGGAACGCACAGAGCCACAGAGTCCCAGAGCCAAATGGCCAGTCGAACAGACAAAGAGCAGAGAGGCCGCAACGCTGCATAGGGATGATTACACGGAGAGAAATAGCTACGGAAGCCATAGAGCCGGAAAGATGCCTCAAGAGAGCCAGAGAGCCCAATTGACGAGGAGCTGGCAAAATGCTAACGCGCAGAGCAAATGAGGGAGTCTTGGAGCCACTTGGAAGTCAAGTGGAAAAACCAGAGAGCTAAAAGTTGCCGCAACAGTCACTTGGAGGTCAAGCAGACTGCTGAAAGCTCACAGAGCCACAGCCACAGCCACAACCACAGCCAAAGCCAAGAGCCAGAGCCAAAGCCAAGAGCCAAAGCCAGAGCAAAGAGCCATAGTGAGAACCAAGAGCAAAAAAGCCGAGAGCTTCAGAGCCAAGGATGAAATGGTGTTCTAAGCCCATTGTGTTCTGTGTAAACCAGTGGAGTTGAGCGTGGAGCTCAAGGAGAATTGCTGCCATAATCCCAAAGAGCCTAGTTGAGTTGATTAGAGCTCAAGGAGAGGTAGCCCAAGAGTTTTCAGTGAACTCCGAATTAATATTGTTGTTATGTGTATTGCTTATTCGCTTCTTTACTTACTGTCATTTGTATTTCGTATCAACATAAGCAAGTGAACTTAAAGCACATAACCAATTTTAAAACAAACATAAGCATACACCTATTTTCAAGCTTTATTAATTCCGCATTTGGTTAATCGTAATATTTTGGGAATATTTCAGCTTTGGAAGTGGGAGAGGTTCTTGTAAGCTTGACAAGAAGCCTTTAGTGTCCCATTTTCAGATAAGGTATTATCAGAGCCTGAGATTGATTAACTGCACTTTCAAAGAAGGTTATATGAAAATGCTTGATTGATAGAGCAACGATTGTTTGTCTGAAAGGTGCTTAAATCGTCAGAGGTTCATTATATGCTTGTTTGCAGATTGACTATTGTTTGAATTTGCGGAGGTGAAGGGAAAGCTATTGATAGCTCAGTCCAAGAAGGATAAGAAGGAAGAATGGTTGAAGGCATTCTTCTTATCCTAAAGGACCTTAAAGCAATCCTTGGAGCACAAGAGGTTTGTTGCAAAAGGTTGTTGAATAAGCTCTTTATTAGTCTTGTTTGAAGTTCTTTTGTTCATTTTGATAATGACAACTTCTACAAGTGAGTCCTCAAATTCTTCTTTCTTCACAAAAGTCTTTCACGAGGACATGAAGCAAGACTTGGCCACCATGATGGATATGGTGAGAGAAATGTATGAGGATGGAAGGAAGAGCAGCATACTTAGAGTGCAGTTGAATTTCGTGGAGGAAGAGAAGCAGATGCTTTCTGACAAATTCCGGGAAATGGAGAGGCAACATCATATTGCACATATGAACCTGGAAAGGATGCACGAGTTGGAGTCATAGCTCTTTGTTGGCAAAGAAGCCTTTGTCAAGTATCAGCATGAAGAAGAGGTAAATAGTCCATGTTTGTCTTCAAATTCTTCTAAGAATGCTTGTATTGGTTCTTTTGAAATACATACCAGAGGCATAGGTTCCAAGCTAATGTCCAAGATTGGATATGAAGGAAAAGCCTTGGGTGTCTATGCACAAGGTATTGTTGAGCCAATAATAGTTAAGGAAAGGCCTAAGTATTTGGGTCTTGGCTATGGACAAGCTTATGGAGAGAGTTCCAAAGCTGCCACGAAGCCCATTGAAACAACTCCAAGGAGTTGCATTGCAGGTCTTCTACCTCAAGAGTGTGAAGATTGTATTTAGGAGGAATTCAATGGCTTGAAACATCATTTGCAGGATGCAGGGGTTCAGAAGCACGCACTTAAACTAGAGAGTTGTGGAAACTCTAACAGCATTAAAGAGATTGATGGTGTTCCAAAGTGAACCACTTCTTCATTTGATTCACCTCCTCATGAAGGCGATAAAGGTGAAAGAAAAAGGTATAAATCTAGTTCTGATCATCTTCCTTATGATTTTGCAAAGCATGATAAATTTCCACATAGATATGGGAAAATACTTGCATCTTCTTCGTATGGTTAGGATAACCATAATGTTTCTAGATGTTGGAAGAGAATGGCCACATACAGGAAAATTTTGAAGGAAAGGAACCAAGAACCCAAAGGTCCATTGGACAAGGCAAATCATGTTGTTACGAGGATGCACATGTGTTGCACCCACTGCCATAAGCAACAGCATCTTCCTGAAAAGTGTTGGACTCTTAATCCAACAATGCTTCCACAAATGCTGAAGAAAGTGGAAAGAGAAGATGGCAGAAATGGAAAGGAAGATTCCATCATTGATGTGTTTCAGGATGAATCACATGTTGATGTTGATGTGCAAACAAAGGAAAGACCTTTGAAATGGATTGGTAAGAAATGGCTAGAGTCCTTATTCAATTAAGAATGCATGTCTATTGATGCATCTATTTGCATTTCTTTGTTGATGAGATGCAAGTTGCAGGTTTCTACCAAGAAGGTGAACGGAAAAGTTGAGCAAGAGGCTCACTTTGTTCCTGCAACATTATATTTCATTTCAACTTCGAAAATACGATATGCATAAGCGAAAGTTGAAGGATAAAATGCATGCATGAGCATGATGTGCATGAACACGGGGATATTGATGATTTCCTTGTATTGGAACATGTATGTGTGATTAACTTGGAGGGTTGATTGCTTTGTTGTAAACATGTATGTGATGTTGACTTGGGAAAAGTTAACTTGGTCTCCAAGATGGAGATAATGATGAAGTGTTTCATCTTTTGAAAAGAGTCCTGATGATGTTTTTTGTTCTACATGCTCGACTTAAAGGGTCATTTGTTTTAAAAGCATGTTTTGTCGGCTTGTTATCTAGTCCATCATTTGTATGGAGATCTAAGACAGAGAGGTACTCACAAGATGTGAAATTTGTTTCTTTTGTTCAAGAAGGAGTTTAGTCCATCCAATTGTTGCCCATATTTATATTGTTGTTAATAGTAGTTGTTGACAACTTTTCAAAGACGTACAAATGAAGATTTTGTGAAGCAAATGTACTTCACATTTGTTTGAACCACCATAGATCAATGATCAAGGCAGAAAAGTTCGAACTACCTTCTGTGACCATCTCAGCAGGAGTTCAGTATGAAGTCAAGAAGGAAGACAGTTCTTCCCAGGAGGACCAGCACATCCAGGAAGGAAAGTCGTCAAAGGCTTTGGTTCAAAGGCACTATGCAAGCCAAGTGTATGGAGACTAAAAGAAGAGGGTGTTGTTACTCTCATTTACTGTTCAAACCAGTATATCAGTTTTTTGGAGACCAAAATTTCTTTAGTCGGAAAGCGTGATCCAAAATGGACCTTGGATAGACTTTTGAGTCTAAAGTGTTCCTCACAGAAGAAAATGAAAGTCCAAAGATGCTCCTGGAAAAGTTAACTTGGTCTCCAAGATGGAGATAATGATGAAGTGTTTCATCATTTGAAAAGAGTCCTGATGGGCTATTTCTTGTTCTACATGCTCAAGTTAAAGGGTCATTTGTTTTAAAAGCATGTCTTGAGGGCTTGTTATCTAGTCCATCATTTGTATGCACATGTAAGACAGGGTGTTACTCACAAGATGTGAAATCTGTTTCTTTTGTTGAAGCAAGAGTTTAGTCCACTCAGTTGTTGTCTGTATTTCTATTGTTATTGACAGCTTTTGAAACAGGTACAAATGAAAAAATTTTGAAGCAGATGTACTTCACATTTATTTGAGCCACCTTCGATCAATGATCAAAGCAAAAAAGTTCAAACTCCCTTCTGTGACCATCTCAGCAGGAGTTCTACATGAGGTCAAGAAGGAAGACAGTTCTTCCCAAGAGGACCAGCATATCCAAGAAGGAAAGTGGTCAAAGGCTTTGGTTCAAAGGCACTATGAAAAGTACGTGTATCAAGCCTGAAAGAAAAGGGTGTTGTTACTCTCATTTACTGTTTAGATCAGCATATCAGTCTTTTGGAGACCAAAAGTTCTTTAGCCAAAAGGCGTGATCCAAAATGGATCTTGGATACACTTCTAAGTCTAAAGTGTTCCTCACAGAGGAAAATGAAAACCCAAAGATGCACCTGGAAATAGTCTCATTGCATAGATATTTTCATTCTGAATCTACTGCAATTTGAATGGGCCAAAATGGACTTCGGATGCAGAAGTTATCACAAAAAAAAGTTTGCCTTTGTCCTTTGAAAAGGAGGCAAAATCTTCTAAAAATGGGCTTAAGGCCTTAATAAAGGGAAATCGCATCGGAAGGGTTGAGCGGAGGACTTAAAGCGAAGGCGGAAGGAACCTCCGACTTATTGCATCGAAGGTAGCCCTTCGTCCGATGTTGGAACCCCGGGCTATGCGACATGCAATAGTCGATTATCGACGTCCGCATATTGCATATGAAAAGACCCGGTTCGTAGCGATAGCAATATGTGATGCGATATGGACAGTCTGATCTGGGAGCAAATCAACGGTCCAAATTTAATCAGCGACCGGCGAAACCCGATGTCAGAGCCAATGGGATTCTGATAGCGATATGTCGATAAGTGTTGAACCTGATGTGAATTATAAGCCCGATTGCATATTACTTGAAATTCAAAAATTCGGATTTTCAATGCATTTCTCGTGTAAATTGGGTTTTGGCCATTACGCCATGTGATAGCGATTTGCGATAGAATCGCAGACCCGAAAAGTTTATAAATGCAGCCCTATAAATTTTGAGTTCCATCGTAAGAGGGATTTCGGGCGGGCCTCAGGCGATAAGTGGTATTGGACAAGTTCCGCCCAATCCCATACACTAGCCGACACGTGGCATGGCACAAGAGAGAGAAAACCACCTTTCTCGGCCGGTAATCTTCGTGCACTTAGGCCATCGGAAACGGACTGTCAATAGTTGGATCGGAGATCACGCAAATCAACGGTGGGCTTGTGATAGCCATGAAAGGCAGACCTAAAAGTGTTTATAGGCGCGATTTCAGGGAATTTGGAGTCCATAATTCGTGCCTAATAGTGTAATTTTCGGAAAATCTCTGTCTATTGGAATTTCTGTCCATTTTCAGGTTTTTGCCTGGAAAAAGGCCTTGATCCCTTTGTAACAAACAGCACCTAATTGTTGTGCCACGATGCAAGCGGGCATTTTGCAGACAATGATGCATTTGGGAATGCGCAGAGCCACAAAGTCACAGAGCTGGATGGCCAGTTGAACAGTCAAGGAGCAAAGAAGCCGCAAAGCCGCAAAGGGATGATTACACGCAGAGAAATAGTTGGGGAAGCCGTAGAGTCGGAAAAATGCCTCAAGAGAGCCAGAGAGCCCAATTGACAGGGAGTTGGCGAAAAGCTAACATGCAGAGCAGCCAAGGGAGTCTTGGAGCCGCTTGGAGGTCAAGTGGAAAAACCAGAGAGTTGAAAGCTGCCGAGGCAGTCACTTGGAGGTCAAGCAGACTACTGAAAGCTCACAGAGCCAAAGCCAGAGCTAGAACCAGAGCCAGAGCCAAGAGCCAGAGACAGAGCCAAGAGCAAGAGCCAGAGCCAAGAGCCAGAGCCAAAGCCGAGAGCCAGAGCGAGAAACGAGAGCCAGAAAGTCGAGAGCTTCAAAGCCAGGGATGAGATGGCGTTCTACGCCCATTGTGTTCTGTGTCAACTACTGGAGTTGAGCGTGGAGCTTGTAAAAGAACTGCTGCCATAATCCCAGAGAGCCTAGTTGAGTTGACTAGAGCTCAAGGAGACGTAGTCCAAAAGTTTTGGGTGAACTCCAAATTAATATTGTTGTTATGTGTGTTGCTTATTTGCTGCTTTACTTACTATCATCTGTCCTATATATCAGCATAAGCAAGTGAACTTGAAGTACATAACCAGTTTTAAAACAAACATAAACATACACTTATTTTCAAACATTATTAATTTTGCATTTGATTAATTATAATATCTTGGGAATATTTAAGCTTTGGAAGTGGGAGAGGTTCTTGTAAGATTGACAAGAAGCCTTTAGTGCCCTATTTTCAGATCAGGAATTTCGACCTCCAGTGCGCAACCAAAGCAGAAAACTAGTTGCGACATGTCAATAGTTTCGACACAAAATCAAGCTTCGACGTAGAACCAAGCTTCGACACAGAAACAAGCTTCGATGCAAAACCAAGCGTCAACACAGAATCAAGCTTTGACGCAGAACCAAGCTTCGACACAAAACCAAACTCCGATGCATAACCGAGCTTCGAAACAAAACCAAGTTTCAACGCAAAATCGAGCTCCGACACAGGATCTAACTCTAACACAAGACCAAGGATCAGCAAATCAAGGAGGTACTTTAAAGTCTTTTCTGCAAACTTGTATGAAAATATTAAGATATCAAAAAGCTATAGAAGGGCTTCAGCAACTGATAGATTCCTGTGCATCCAAATTCGTACTACGAAGTGAGATGTGCGCAGTCAATAATTTGAATTGGCAGAAGAGAACTAGAAGAGAAATGAGGCTTAGTGCGCAGATAGGAGAATATCAGATGGATCAAGTTATTCTAGAACTGGGATCTGATGCTAATGTTCTAACAAAGCAAACATGGGAATTAATGGGTAAGCCAAAGCTACAGTGGTCGCCTATTCAATTAAGGATAGGAAATCAGCAAAAGATCCCTCCCCTTAGGAAGTCTACTAGGTGTAACAGTGAATATTCAAGGAGTTCGCACTATTATTGACTTTGAAGTAATAGAGATCATTGATGATAGTAACCCTTATCCTGCATTGCATGGACTTCACTTGGTATTTGATAATACAACCATAATTAATATGAAGAAGAGACAGATGATATTTGAAGAAAGAAATATGATATTAATTGTTCCCTTGGATTCAGCAAGAAATACAGAACCAATCAAAGAAGAGTATTTTTCAACTGATATAGACAATATCTACCAAATGACAGCGAAGGAACGGGATTTTGTTAGCCCTACTACAGAGGGCAAGCTAACTTGGGAGCATGATCATTCTTGAGCATCAGACTCGGAAGAAGAATTGGAGAATTGGAAGAACAGGTTACATGAAGTATCTACAAGGTGTTGCGCAAGAATTTCCAGGTCAGTTCGTTGCATGACATTTGAGGTATGTAACTCACTTTCTTATGACAGCTTAGGCGATATAAATACTTTTCTTGATGAATAAGAGGAACAAGTTCCAGAAGGTCAAAGATTGTCAGCCTTGGATATAGCCTTGAAAGCTACCCCTGCTAGATGGTGGGGTGCACACAAAAAGAATATATAAGGTTGGCAAGAATGTCAAAGATTGATGTGGATAAAGTTTGGATAGATATATACAGAAATAGAGATAAAATATGATGGTGAAACTAATCCTAGGAAGCACATCCAGTTATGTACTACAGCATGGAAGGAGATTCCACAGCAACAATGGGTACATGGATTCATTCATACATTAGATACAATCCCTAAGAACTGGTACGTAGAAACAAAGCTTCGACATGGTACAATAAAATGGGTAAACATGGTTGATGGCTTCATATTAGCATTCAACTTTGAGGATGATTCCCCATACATAGATTTCGCTCTTCAAACAATTAAGAATAAGATCTTTGAAAATGCAACCCCACTGACATGGCAGTAACCTGATTGGGTTGCGCGGATAGAAAATGAACTAAAATGTTATAACATTACTGCATTGGAGGAGGAAGATCCTTGCAATATCAACATAGCAAAATCAGAAGGATTCCACGAAGTAAACGGACCTAAGTTACAGAAACCAGATATAACGAAGCCACAAAAGACTAAGAAGGTGAACATAGGATCAAAGAAGGAGCCCAAGTTTGCAATAATAGGACATTATTGGGATAAAGAGACAAATAGAAAAGTTATAAAATTGCTTCATGAATATCAGGAAATGTTTCCCACTAAGTTTTCAGAAATGAAGGGTATAATAGGAGATTTAGGAGTCATGAAAATTCCCCTTAAGCCTTATCCGAAGCTAGTCAAGCAAAGACCTTACAGATTGAACCCAAAGTATAAGAAGAAAGTGATGATAGAGTTTGATCAGATGATAGCAGCAGGAATTATTGAACTATTAGAAGAATCAGAATGGGTCAGTCCTATCATGGTGCAAGAAAAGAAGACATCTAGGAGAAATCAGGATTTGTGTTGATTTGAGAAAGTAAATGATGCATGTTTACATGATCCCTTCCCTGCCCCTTTCACAGATGAAGTACTACATAATGTAGAAGGTCAAGAAGCTTACTCATTTGTAGATGGATTTTTAGGATATCATCAGTTTAGGATTGCACCTGAAGATCGACATAAGACCACATTTGCTACAGAATGGGCCTTGTATCAATACACAGTGATGCCTCTTGGAGTAAAAAATGTCCCTCCTATATTTTCTACGATGGTGGTTGTTGAAAAAAGTGTAACTAGGTCTGTTCTTCATAAATGTAATTTTGATCTTTATTTTTATAAAAGAAAAGAAATATTATTTTTCTTATCTATATCAATGAGATTCTTGCTCATTGCATAGGTCTAGCACATGTCAGAGTGCTATAGGGAAGTCAAAGAATCAAAAGAAATGTTCAAGACCGTTACGGGCAATGTTACACCATGTATATTTATGTATGAGAGTCCAAGAAATACCTCCAAGCCTAGTCACAAGCCTCCTCCATGCAAAGACATCACAAAAGGAAGCAATCTAAAGCCTAGAAGTCAACTCAGCGTCAAGTCATCAAGTTGGACTCAAGTTGGCCTAAAGAAGGAGAAGACCTCTAAATATAAGGGTCATTCCACCCCTCCAAAGCAACGCAATTCCCGCTGAAATCACCAAAGGAAAAGGACAAGTATAGGATGCGAAAAATGACAAAGAAGGAGCCTCTAGTGTAACGAAGAAGGAAGAAAACCGAAGTTAATAGGGTTGTATTAGGGCCTATTACAGACACGCGTGCAAAGAAAAAGAGGCTCTCTCTATTGTCATAACAGCCCTCCTATTACAGTCATAAAAGTTTGCTTTTTGGGCTAAGAAAGGAGTGCCTATTAGGCCTCTCACTCAAACAAAGAAGACCGCACAAGCGAAGCAAGGACAGTAATCTAGCATCAGTTTCTTGAAGGAATCAACTCACACGTGCAAAGAAATAAGGCCACATTATTGTTACATCAAAGCTACATGTTTGTTTTTGGGTAGCATCGGATGTGCTCTACCACCGAAACATTGTGGAGGGGCTAGAACACATGAGATCTCCAAGACACAGAAATCGTTTGGTGAAATTCCACTCAGATTGTAGTTTATTAAAATAATGAATAATTTAAATGGGGTTCCTAAGTCTAAACTTAGGAAAATTAAAATATTAATGGGTATTAATGAAAATATGGGTGAGAAGCTTCTAAGAGGCGAGGACCAAGTCTAATTTAATCTTAGTCGTTGATAAGAGACTTAATCGCGACCGTTGATTGCTCAACAGGAAAAGTATAAATGGAAGCATGGTGTTAGTTGAAGGAGACACACAAAGAGATTGAGTAAATCGATTTTCTGAGGTGAGAAGTTCTCAGGAGAGAAATCGAGTGGGGAGATCTTGCAGCTGAGGGGTAGTGATAGTTTGGGAATACTGAGAGAGAGGCGAAAAGAAGCGTGTGGAGGCAGCGCAATAGCCACGAGAGTTGACGGTGGGCCAGCCTAGGCCCACGCTGTCTTGACGCATAGCTAGAAGGGCCATCACAGAGGAAGAAAGTTGCCTTCCACGCAGAGTGTTCGAATAGGTGACGTAATGGGCACTAGAGTTGACACAGAGCCTCAAAGAGCTTCACGCAGGCCCACGCAATTATTGTGAAAGGGCAACACAGTTTTAGCCAGGTCCAGCCAGTTTTGTCGCCCGAACAACTGGAATATGCTGGGTGAAGTGATCTAAAACTCACTCAAGTTTTCCACCATTGTATTTCTTTCTCACTAGTTTCCCAGCAGGGCAACCAGCAGCTGTATTCAGAACTTCTGCTTAATACTAGAAAACCCTCGAAGTTGTTGAACTGGTTTCACCACATTGGGTGTTTCTGGGGACGTTTAGTCCATAAATAAGTGTCCTTTGTGTGATTCTCTCATTTTTTTTTTCAGTATTTGATCTGTATACTAGTGTAGGTTGCAATGTATTTACATCAATATTTTTCGAATATTTATAAAAATAACTTGTTAAATGAAGAACACAAGTACGTAATGCAAATCAGTGTACTGCAGTACGATTTTTGAGTTGTTCGATTCAAAAATTTTCACATGGTAGCAGAGGGATTGCAGATCAAGGTGGACTAAAGCCATCAACAAAAAGGACGGAGAGAAAAAATGTGTGTGAAGATAGTTGTCCCAAAAGACAACACAGTTTCTAGTCGAGAGAGAAAAAGGGGTGACACAGTCACCAAGGAGGCTCACACAGAGCCTGTGTCAGCTTGATTGGGTGACGATGTTGCTGCAAAGGGCAGTGCAGTGATTTTTGGGCTAGCGCATACACTGTTGAGTATCGGTTTTTTCCGGTTGTTATGGCTAGAGGTGCAACATAGACGTCATTTGGAGTGGCTAGTGCTAATTTTGTTGATGCAGAACAATACCTAGTGTGGCAGAAGAAAATTAGAGGTATCAGTCCCTCAGAAGATTTCTTGCCAATAAATCTAGATCCAGTGTTGAGCAGCAACAAAGAGAGATCAGAGAGGAGTCGTTCAATTGAGGTTGGAAAAAGGATTTTCGTGAAGGAAATCGAAATTCAGAGGGAGCTTGTTCCTTAGAGGATTTCTAGCGCCAAAGAAATCCAGATCCGAGTTTTGTTGCGGAAGCAGCGAAAGAGCAAGAAGAGAACCAGTTCAACATTCATTTGAGCAGAGATGGCAGTTAACAGACGGAGGGATTAGGACAGGTTGGATGGAGCATCCAACTTCGTGATCTGGAAGGCCGGGATCCTGGCAGTTTTGGATAAAAACCGCATCAAGGATTATGCCTTAAATGCGGTTGTTGTTCCAGTTGATGTTGATCCTCTCAAGAAGTATGAGGAGGCTCATGCAAGAGCAAAGTGCATGATCTTGGATGGGGTCAAGGATCATGTGATCCCACATATTGTTGAGAAAGACACAGCAAGGGAAATGTGGGCAGCCATGAGCACTTTTTACGAGGGAACTTTCGTTCAGCAAAAGATGTTGCTTGAGAGTCAACTAAGACAGTTTCAAATGCAGAAGAGAGAAGAATCGATCCCTTCCTTCTCAGGTTGCAAGGGATCCGTGACCAGCTAACTTTCGTAGCGGTTACACCAAATCCTGACTTTGTGGTCAGGACTGCCTTGAATGCTGTCACTGACGACAGGGAAACCTTTATCCAAGCCATCTTGGGCAGGGCTTTTCTTCCCAGTTGGGAGGAGATGTGGGCAGCTCTGCGACAGGAAGAGATCAGACAGTTTACCAAGGCAGGAAGCAGCAACAGAGGGATCAGAGTCAAGACTAAGGAAGAGGAGGATGCAGCTCTCTCATCAGCGAGACAGCAAGCCCAGCAGAAGACAAAGAAGGACATATCCAAAATCAGATGCTTTAGATGTGGAGAAA
Source organism: Pinus taeda (assembly GCA_000404065.3). Taxonomy (NCBI): domain Eukaryota; kingdom Viridiplantae; phylum Streptophyta; class Pinopsida; order Pinales; family Pinaceae; genus Pinus; species Pinus taeda. The sequence goes on from APFE031071457.1 coordinate 41,977, forward strand.
TGGGTCATTTTTCCACACAATACCCTTGACAAATGGTTAAAGAAGAGAAGCCTGACTCAAAGGCTTGCTCCAGCGCAAGCTGGCAGAGAGGGCAACGATGATGATTGCACCATGACTGCTCATGCACCTCTAGAGAAGAGGCAGGGCGATATTGAGGTGTAGTCGGGAGGACTACAGAAAAGAACACAGGATCTTTGAGGTGCCCAACCTCTTGGATCACATAAGGCTACGAGAGCCCTTAGTAACAGTAACAAAATGACAAGACCCAGTTGGTGTGAGGGATGATGCAACAATAGTGGCAGAGCTAGAGTGCCAGAGTCTGAAGCAGCGCAGTGGAGTGTTGCAGCAGTGCGGGAGGCACAAAGAAAATACAACAATTGTGTAGTAGCATCACAGGGTAAGCAGGGATTAGCAATACAGGTAGCTTGAGCATCAATGGGTATCCAGACTGACCACCATGCTACCTTTTGGGTGGCTTTCGAGTTGCTTACTTCTCCACAATTGAGTTGAAGTCCAGCAGTTAGCAGTGGCAATGCTATGGGCAGAATGATGCAGCATATTAAGAGGGAGTTGCAGTACAAATGTACCAGTGACATTGGCAGTGTCATGGGCAACAGTACAAATTGCAGCAACGCAGAGGATGAAGGACAGCAGGTCGAGCATCAGCAACGCAGAGGACCAATGTCATGGATCAATGTGATACTTTTCTTGGGAAGTATTGTTAGAGCACATTACTCACTAAGAGGGAGTGTTTACATTTGGGTAGCATCGAATGTGCTCTAGCTCCAAAATTTTGTGGGGGGGGCTAGAACACATGAGATCTCCAAGACCCAAAAATCATTTGGTGAAATTCCACTCGAATTGTTTTTATTAAAAATAATTAATATTTTTAATGGGGTTCCTAAGTCTAAACTTAGGAAAATTAAAATATTAATGAGTATTAATAAAAATATGGATGAGAAGCTTCTAAGGGACGAGGATCAAGTCTAATTTAATCTTACCCGTTGATTAAAGACTTAATCTCAACCATTGATTTCTCAACAAGAAAAGTATAAATGGAGGCTTGGGGTCAGTTGGAAGAGACACACAAAGAGATTAAGTAAATCGATTTTCTGAGGTGAGAAGTTCTCAGGAGGGAAATCGATTAGGGAGATCTTGCAGCTAAGGTGCAGTTATAGTTCAAGAATACTAACAGAGAGGCGGAGAGAAGCTTGTGGAGGCAGCGCATTAGCTAGGAGAGATGATGTTGGGTAGTTTAGGCCCACGCAGCCTTGACGCGAAGCCAAAAGGTCCAGCGCAAAGGGAGAAAGCTACCTTCCACGAAAAGAGTCGAAACTATCGAGCACTACCGGAACAACCAAAAAAGCTGACGCAGTGGACAGAAGAGCTGACGCAGAGCCTCAGAGAGCTCCACGCAGTTATTGTGAAGGGGAAACGCAGTTGTAGCTGGGGCCAGCCAGTTTTGCTGTCGGATCAGCCGGAATCTGCTGGGTGAAGTGAGGTAAAACTCACTCAAGTTTTTCAAAATTGTATTTCTCTATCACTGGTTTGTCGGGAGGGAAACCAACAGTTGTATTCATAACTTCTACTTAATAATAGAAAACCCTCAAAGTTGCTGAACCGGTTTTCCCGCATTGCATTTTTCTGGCGAAGTTTAGTCCAAAAGAAGTGTGTCCTTTGTGTGATTGTATCATTTACTTTTCAGTACTTGATCTGTATATTGGTGTAGGCCAAAGTGTATTTACATTAATATTTTCCGAATATTTATGGAAATAACTTTTTAAATTAACATCACAAGTAGGTAATGCAAATCAGTTTACGGTAGAATGATTTATGACTTGTTCGATTCAGAAATTTTCACACTGCAACTATATCTCAAGGAAGAGCTTGACTGTAAGAGGCATAAGCTACAATTCATAAGGGAACGAGTTTACTAAGCAACAATGAAAGATATCTCTTCTAGTGCAAGCATAATTAGGGTTGTTATCAATTGCTAGAAGAAGAACGATGTGCCTGAAGAAGGAGAAAGAAGTGTCGGAAAAAGAAGGACAAAGGCTTGACTTGTGCGTGGAGAATCTTCTTGTCAAGGGTCTGGGGTTTGCCATTTATCAATAGAGGCTTCAATAAAACAAATTTCAAGAAGGGTTTTCCTCTCTAAGAGAGGTTTTGCCCTCGCTGAGAGCCAGCGTCTTGTGTTCTTGTCTCTTGTATTTTGGTAACTATTTGATGAAGTCAGAGAACATACACTAATAATAATAAGAAGAAGGTTGTGTTAGCAAGAAAAGTAAAAGCACTTCACAAATTTTTATCATTGCTAAAAGAATCTCATTATAACTCAGGTGCCCTAGATTCTTCAACAGTGATCGCAGCTTTTAAGGAATATATCCACAAATTTTTAGTAGTATATTTTGATGATTGCATAGTATTTGGGTTGCTAGGCAAGCATGTTAGAAGTTTAAGACGGATGCTTGACACATGCAAACAATATCAGATCACTTTGAACCTAAATAAGTGCATATTTATGTACCTTTTGGCATATTGTTGGGACATATTGTTTGTAAGCAAGGACTAATGGTGGACCCTGCTAAGATTGCTATAATTGTGAATATGCCTCCACCTAAGACAGTAAGATAGCATCGCACTACATTGGGACATACTAAATATTACAGGAAGTTCATCAAGGGGTATGCTCAGATTACTACGCCTATGGAGAAAGAAGGATGTAACTTTCCAATGGAATGAAGACTGTCAAAAAAGCCTGGACATATTGATAGAAAGAATGGTAGTTGTGCCTATATTAGTGTTCCTTAGTTCGAATAAGGAATTCCATATCCATGTGGATGTTTCTTGTATAGCTTTGGGAGTGGTACTAACACAGCCTGCTGAAGGAGAAATTGATTATCCTATAGCCTTTGCAAGGAGAAAGTTGTCCAACACAGAAAAGAATTACACAACTATAGAAAGGGAAAGATTGGCTATAGTGTACGCTTTGCAGAAGTTTAGACATTATTTGTTGCGGTCACACTTTAAGATGTTTACAGATCACTCTGCCCTGAAGTATTTGGTTAATAAACCTATTTTAGGGGAAAAGAATTGCAAATGGTTACTATTAGTTCAAGAAATGACTTTGAGGTCATTGTTAAACTAGGAAAACTGAATGCAGCACTTGACCATCTATCAAGATCGGAAACAGGGGAAGAACCAACTAGTATAGAGGATAAACTCCCTGATGCATAGTTATTTACAATCGGCTACTTGCGTTCACGAAATGTTATAAACTCCGCAAATCTTATTCAGTTGTTGAACATAGGAATGGCTCTTCCAGAATATACTACGCAACAAAAGAAAGAATTAGTGGTAAAGGCAGTCAATTTCTCATTGATAGCAAGACAGTTATATAAGATGGGATCAAATGAGATACTTTGCAAATATGTCTCTAAACATGAAAGACTAATGATTCTAGCAAAGGCTCATGAAGGTGCAGTTCGTGGACACTATGCAAGAAAAGCTACTGTGCAGAAAATTTTGAGAGCATGATTGTGGTGGCCTACAATACATAAAGATGGAAAGGAATATTGCAGAGCATGTGATATGTGTCAAAGAACAAGAAAGTCTTCATGAAGAGATAAAATGCCTTTCGTACCACAAGTTACATTGCAAGATTTTTATAAGTGGGCTATTGATTTTGTTCGACCCATCAACCCACCTAGGAAGAGGACTGGTCTGAGGTACACAATCACAGCGACTAACTATTTGACAAGATGGGCTAAAGCACAACAAGTAAGGGACTGCAGCGCACAGACTACTATGAAGTTTATTTTTTAATACGTATTGTCTAGATTTAGATGTTCAGAGATTCTGATGAGTGGCCAAGGTTCACACTTCCTAAATAAAACTATTAAAGAATTGACTGAGGAATTCCAAGTCTATCATCAAAAGAATACCCCTTATCATCCTTAGGCCAATGGAACAGTCACAACATTTAACAAGATTTTGGAGAATGCACTTACTAAGGTACGCAATGTGAATAGAGATGACTGGGATCTCAGAATTCCAACAGTTTTATGGGTTTACAGGACCACATGTAAGAAGTTGAGAGGTCAAACACCATTCAGGTTAGTTTATAGGCAAAAAGTTGTGACTCCCATGCAATATATCGTCCCTAGCTTCGCGATTGCATCCTTTACAGATATGGCAGACCCCGATATAATGAACGAAAGCATGGCGCAGTTGATTGCTTTGGAAGAAGAAAGATTTATAGCAGGATTCCATCAGCGAGTACAAAAAGCAAGAGAAAAGGCTTGGCATGACAGGCATATTAAGCAAAAGAAGTTTCTGGTAGGAGATCTGGTTCTCCTCTATGACAGTAAGTTTGTAAAATTTCAAGGAAAATTCAAGATGCATTTGTTCGGCCCCTACATTATCAAGCATATTACTGATAGAGGCACAGTTCAATTAGCTCAGTTAAATGGAGAATTGATTCAGGGTAGAGTAAATGGCAACAAGTTCAAGTTGTACAAAGACAGCCTTGTCCCTGCAACCTCGCTCTAAAGAAAGGAGAAAAGTCTTGGTACAACCTGCAGTTGAAAGTGGCCACAGGACTATAAACTACGTTGCAAAAAGCTTTGACATAAGGAGTTACTTCGCTACAGTCTAGATTATGTCGAAGTACATAGAAGCTACGACGTAAGATGGATGTTCACTACACTATCGTATGCGTCGAAGTTCTCCTAAAAAATATGACCGTTAAAAGAGAAGATTAACATTAAAATATGCGAAAATTGCATTTATGAGGACAGGTTGGTGAGATCCAAGGATAGATATGCAATTAATGAACACAATATGAACACAATCTCAACAAAATCCAATCTAATGATGGGGTTTGAATTTCACACTTGTTATAAAAGGTTAATCTAAGTATAGGTTTGGGTCATCATCACTCCTTGTAAATAACAGCTTCATAAGATAGCTATCGATCCTGTCATAGCAAGCCCTAGGGGGCTTTCTTCAAAATGCATCCATGTGTCTCACGATCTTAAACCTTGAACCCCTCGGGTTGTTCCACATAGACTTCCTCCTTAAGCAAACCATGCAAGAAGGCAGTTTTGACATCTATCTAGTGTAGGCTCCATCCCTGCGAGGCAGCAAGGGCTATAGTCGAACAGATGGTGGTATATCGGGAAAGCGATGCAAATATCACATCGTAGTCTACTCCTTCCTTTTGAGAGAAGCCTCAAGCAACAAATTTGGCCTTGAACTTTTCAGCACTCCCATCAACTCCATGTTTGATCTTGTAGAGCCATTTTAAAGTGATTACAGACTTGTCCTTGGGTCTAGGAAACACATCCCAGACATCATTCTTCATGATCAACTCATACTCCTCGTTCATCGCATCCTTCCAAACTTGTTACTTCTTGGCTTCTTCAAATGTGCAAGGCTTGGATTCTACAATGGTGCTCATGGCAGCTAACTACCTTTGGTACCTATTCGACTTCTTGCGTTCACGAAATGTCCCCCTCAGTATAATATGTTTCTCAACATCTTCAAGAGTATCTTTGAGCCACAAAGGACTTTTTCTTGAAATAAAGTGCCCACTAGGAGGTGGATCAATGGGATCCATCGGACCTTTAACATTGGGCATCGGTTCATCAGACGGACGTTCATCATGCTTTGCTGCATCAGCATCACCATCGTCCTTCCTAAGCATAGGAGGATCTAGGATTTTTCTAAGAGCAGAATATTCATCGAAAGTGACATCATGACTTAATTCCACTGCCCTTTGACCAAGCACATACATTCTATATACCTTCGAAGTTTCACTGTAGCCCACAAACGTTCATTTCTTCCCAAATGCATCTAGTTTGTTTCTTTTCTCCTTCGGCACATCAAAATATACAGGACAACCAAAAATTCTAAAATGAGAAACATCAAGTTTCTTACCGATGAATACTTCTTCGTGTGTCTTCAAGTCCAAAGCTTGATGTGGGCATCGGTTTTGGACATACACAACGGTATTGGCAACTTATCCCCATAAGAACTTTGGTAGACCTTGATTACGAAGCATAGGACGAGTAGCTTCTATGATAGTATGATTCTTCCTTTTCGCAACACCATTTTGTTCCGGAGTATATACAGTAGTGGTCTCCCTCTTAATGCCAGCTTCTATACAATAGTCTTTCATTTAATTTATTCATTTCGTGCCATTATCCGTCCTCAATATTTTGATCTTCTTTTGTATTAGATAATTGACCAAGGCTTTGAAAGAGTAGAACCATTTAAATAACTCATTCTTTTTCTTTAAGAAATAGATCTATGTTTTGCAAGAGAAGTCATCCACAAAAATAGCATAGTAGAAATATCCACCCAAAGATGTCACAAACAACATACTTGATAGATCAAAATGGACCAATTGAAGAACATCAGTGGTTTGACTCTCACTTGAGGGGAATGGTCACCTTGTATGTTTTCCAGCATCACATCTCTAACAAATACCTTCCTAATTTAAACTGAATTCAGGCATACATGTGCCCATCTTCCTTACATTCGGTAAGGCTTTCAAATGAAGGTGAGCAAATCTCCAATGTCATAATTCAGATTGAAGAGAAGTATCACAAGTCCTTGCTCCCAACAGACTTCCTCCAACCTAATAGAGACCTTCAACCCTGAATCCAAGAGTGAATGCATCTCTTGGGTTCCTTTTCCAAACACAAAACTTACCATCAATAAATGTCACCTCAAAACCATAGTCTTCCATCACAGAAATAGAAACCAAGTTCTTTTTCAGATCAAGTACATATAGCACTTCTTGTAAGTGGAGGTTTTGACCTTGATTTAAGTGAAGAGTAACAGTCTGAATTCCTTTCACGAGATAAGAAGATTATCCCCAATAATAATCTCCATATTCGTTTTCTTTTCAACCATGTTTGAGAGGGTTGCCTTGTACCCATTGAAGTGCCTTGAGGCACCACTATCAATCAACCAATGGCCCAATCTATCTAGAGGAGAGGCGGTGGAGAGGGCAGAGATAAGATAAAATTCTTTTTTCTCTACAACATTAACTTCTTCATACCTGGAGTTTCTCAACTTCTTGGGAGGAAGACCATTTCTATTTCGAGCAATGGGAGGATTCCTCTTTCCTTTGTTGTTGAACATGTTGTTCCTTTGATTGTCATTTCCCTTCAAGTTGTTGTTATTGCTGTCATCATCTCTTGGAGTATCCTTCTTGTGACGACACTCTCTAGCGAAGTGGCCAAACCTGTTACAATTGAAGCATTGTCCTTTTCTTCCTTCTTTGAATCTTGGCTTGAACCCTTGTCCCTAATTCCTAAGACCAGCATTGTTCCTTCTCCTACAATGAGCGAAGAAGGTAGTAGGATTGTTTCCATTCAAGGGCTTGTCTCTTTCATCATTCTTATTTCTTCTTGAGTGCATCTAGCCAATAATTCATCAAATCCCGAAATCCTAACATTGTTGAGGATGGTAGTGTTGAACACACCACAATCTCTTGCAAGGCCTCCAAGTGCAATAAGAGTAACCTCCCTATCACCAATGACATTTCCAATAGATAGGAAATCATTCTTGATCTTGGTACTCCTCATGAAGTACAATTGGATGGATTCTCCTCTATCCATCTTGACGTCTTTCAACTTGTTCTTGAGAAAGAGCACTCGATTTGCATTATTTACGTTGAGCATCCCAACCAGCTTGCCATACATCTTCTTAGATGTTTCCAAATAAGATATATAGGCAACCAAAGGCTTGTGAAAAGAATCAACAATAATTTTCTTAGTTTTAACCTCACGTTTCTTGTACTTTGATTGTGCAGCAGTAGATGCATTTGAAGTAGGCTCCGCTACTCTTCCTTTGACGTAGTTCATAGCATCATTTTCTTCCATGTCAAATTTAGAGTCATCTTCCATGCATGATAGTCGAATTTATCGTTAAGCTTGTCCTCGAATTTGAAGAAAGATGTACTCGTCATTGGGACTAGTTCCAAATCCTTGTCCAACAGCTTCCCTTAGTGATTGCTTTGCTCCACTTTTTCTTGGGCTTTGTCTTCACCTGAGCTCCAATACCATGTTAATTTTAGATAGCAATGGTATGTTCTATGCTTTAGCACAATTTACACATTGACAATAAATGCAGATAGAACATAAATACATGTGCAGAAGACAAGCCAAGACAAGAGGACACAAGATGTGGCCGAAGCCAGGGACAAACCCCAATGTGGGGAAACCCTTTGATCAAATCTTCCTATTATTCTTCAATAGTTCAGCAAAGAGAGAGAGTACGAATATCAAATTAACTTGCCCAAAACAGTCTTGTCAACCGCGGCCCTAACCAAAAGTCAACGATGGTCAAAGCAACTCCAAAATGTCCTCCAAGCAACTCCAAAATGACCTCCAAGCAACTCGGTCAACAACAAAAGAATTTGACCTTCCAAGAGGGTCAAAGTCATCCAAAAAAACGTTCAATCAACATAATTAAACGCTGTTGTAATCTCTGTGGTCAAAGGTTGAAGTCAACATTGAAGTCAAACCAGTCAAACTAGCCCAATCACCTCGAAAACAGTGTCAGTAAATGCGGCCTTCAGAAAAAGAAATTCTACCCACAAGAACGAATTCATCGCAAGTCAAAGTTACCCAAGTCAATGTTGTTCGGCCTCCAAAACAGTCCTGAAATTTCGTCCTCTTCCACATGTGCGAGGTAGAGAAGCCTCCAAGCAATACGAACCAATCAAGAGACGAGAGGCAAGATGATGTGATGAGTTCATGATGTCTAAATCAGAGAAGGATCACTTCTATTTGAACACTTTGTTGAGGGTGAGGACATGCATCCATTAGGCTTCATGAGCCCACATTTGACTGAGGCTGACCTTCGACAATTTGTCTATAAGAAAGAATAATTCAAAATTCCATTTCTTCTTGTCAGAATGAGATCATCTCTATATCAAAATTGCACCTCTCGAAAAGAGGAATCCAATTCAATAATCATATCCATCATATGACTCTCCTAAGGTGGAAGTTGTCCCTAGTTGCCAATTTTAACAAGCAGCTTCGACTATACTAGAAAAACCTCGATCTCCCTCGATACACCTCAAAAGTGAGTGAGTGTTGTCCAAAAATTTCAATCTTGAGGTCTTCTATCTTCCTCCATAAACTCACACTTCTTTCCAACTCTTTTCTACCCCTTTACCAACTTCGCACTTCCAACTTCCAGCTTCAGATATCAAACTATGAGTGAGAGAGTGAGATGCCCCAAATGAATTCGAACTTCCTTGTATCTATAGCCTTCCAAGGAGGTCGAGATACTCTACTTGAAGCTGATTTGATCTTCTTGAGGCCGACTTAGTGTGGAGAAGACTAAATTAATTGTTGACTCAAAAATAATTATTTTTACATGATTCGAAAGCCCAAGAAGGGTCTCTTTTAATGTACAATGACTCTAATGACTCAGACTAAACCCTAGAAGTCCTCAATGGGGACTTTGACCTAAACCATGATGACCCAAGCATAAATCCCATGCTTTAATAAGTCATAATAATAATAATAAAAATATTTTTCTTCATTTTGATCGTATGTCTTAGTCCTCAAATCCAACAAAACCTAGCCCACTCTTTCAGCCGAATCCCCCCCATTAATCCATGCCCAAAACTGTCTAATATAACCAAACTACAATACTCAATTATCAAATGATAAGGCATTCCTTTAGGTTCGGGACGCCCACCTTCAAGCATACGATCATGACAAACGGGTGAAGGACCACATGGCTGGCTCAGGTGACAGAGAAATGGCACAACGAGCTAGTTGGTGGCTACAAGACGCTACTGGCTGTCGACTAAGAACCATTTTGGAGAAAATTTTCTCCTAGGGATACCACCCACAAAATGGTGGGTAACAGGGCCCTCTTAGCAAGGTGGACTCCTCAAGGACCCTACCCAAATTTGTAACTCTCTGGGGCTACAAATCCAAGTCACCCCACCTCACCCTTAGAGGTAAGGTTGCCAATATCACAAAGTCTTCCTCCAGCCTAGTGGACAGCTTGTTGATCTTAACTGACACTACTTGTTGGTCATGCTTCTCCGACTTGTCCTTCTTCTTGAGAGGACATTGTGTGTTGTAGTGACCACACTCACCACATCCAAAGCACTTGACTTTTGGCAGGTCCCTCTTCTTCTGCCTTTGTTCCCCCTGCCCCTAACTGGGACCCTTTGATGTGCAGCCCACATTTCCTCCTCATTCACCACCTTTCATCTACTACCATTGCATGAGCACTTTAACAGAGCTTGCCTCAACTACTCTTGTTGCAAGTCTGACCACATCCTGTCCCATTCTGGTAGCTTGTCTCTCCCCAATATACTTTGGACAAAAACTCGCCACTCCTCATAGGCATTATTCAATGCCAATCTCACTAGCTTTGTTGGTTGAGGTGTTGCCCCAACAGCTACAAGTTCGTCTCGAACCTCCTGAATCCTAGTCAGGAAGGGATCTATGCCTTCCCCCCTTCTGCATCCCAATGCATCTCAACTTTTCTTCCAGGAACATATTTCACTAATCTGAAGTGGCCTGATATAGCGTGGAAAGAGCATCCCACATCTCTCTACCAATATGATTGCCAACACTGTGTGAGACTATATGGTCTCGGACTCCATCCAGGATCAACCTCTTCGCCTTCGCCATTTCCTTCATGTATTCTTTTAGCTAATCCGCATCTTGGGGAACCGCCACAACACTGTCTATGTAGAGCTTCAGGCCATCTTCATCCAACAAGAAGGACATTCTGGCCTTCCAGATGACATAGTTGGAGGAACCTTCGACCTATCCTGATCTCAAACCCCTGTTGTGGCCATCTCAAAATTGTCGAAAACCCCCTCTTTCCTTCCCTCTTGTTTTTGCTCCGCTACAATTTGCACAGCTCACTTGGAGCTGGCAGTCAGAGCTCAGATTGCTTGTAGGGTGAGGAAAATTCCTCAATAGACTTTTGTCAGTATTTTTCTCTGTAGGATTTCCAAAATTCAGCATCCAAATTGTACTTAGAATTTCTCACTGTTGCATAATAATAAAAACCCTCAAGTGTTGCACCGGTTTTATAGCATTGGGTTTTTCCAGGGACATTTGTCCAGTGTCAATTTTTTGGGTGTTAGAATTTTCTCAGTTTCCAGTGCTATTTTCTTCCGCAGTTTATTCATGAAGGTTGCAGTGAGATTAATTTGGTATTTTCATAGCAAATAAATTGATAAATTAACTAACAATTAGAAGAATTAATTCCAGTTGCTGCAATAGGATTTTAGTGGTGAAATTTTCACAGATCTCACATCGTTGATGCCCCTACATTTCCCTAGTGCTGCTACTATCACTACAATAGTGAGTCTCGATCTCTCACTAATCTCTCTGCTACTTTAATACTTGGGCTCCCGTAGCAAAGGTAATGGTCCAACTGAGGAATCATATATAGCAATTGGATCAGAACTACTCATCAAGCCCTCTATGGCTATGATCGAAACCTCCTTGTTGCTCCTTCCTCGGGCCCTACTCGATTTGGAATACTGGAGTGTAACACTTCTCTTAAGGATACTGTTGCTATAAGTGTGAATAAATCCTCCAACCTGGAAGACAAATCCTCAATATTTGTTGAAGTAGTTGTATGTTTCCCCTTCTTGTCCTTCTTCCAATTAGGACATTGGCTAACATAGTGACCAAGTTCACCACAGCCAAAACACTTGACCTTCAACAAGTCCTTTTCTCCTTTCGAGTCTTGTCCCTTGTTGAGACCCTTCTTTGCTTTACCTTGTCCTGCAAGAGCAACATTTTCTTGTTCCTCCCTCACCTTCAATCCCTTGCCACTGTTGTTGGTAGTGCCCTCAACCAAGTTGAGCCTCAGCACGTCCTGAGTGAAATCACTCCATACGCAATCTCAATCTGGAACCTTGTCATGCCTAGAGACCACCAGGATGAACACACGCCATACCTTAGTAAACCCATTATACGCACCAGCTTGTCATCAATCACCTTGTCATGCCCAGAGACCAGCTGGACGAACGTACGCCATACTTTAGTAAACCCGTTGAGTGTTATACGCACTAGCTTGTCATCAGTCAGCATTCCTCCTACTGCGACGAGCTCATCTCTAAAAAACTGAATCCTGGTGAGATAGGAGGTTACATCTTTGCCCTTGTTCAATTGATGGTTCTCAGCCTTTCCTTGAGGATCATTTTATGATTTTTCAGACGAAACCTGGTACAGTTTGACGATGGCATCCCACATCTTCTTCATTGTTCCCTTCTCTGCAATGTGTGGAACAATATGATCTCTCATTCAATCGAGGATCATCCTCCTAGCCTTGGTGTTGTCCCTCCAATATTCGTGGAACTAAATGGGATCTGTTGGTACAAGAATAACTTCTTTAGCAAATTCCTTTAGACCATGCTCGTCCAATAAAAACAACATCCTGACCTTCCAGATGCCAAAGTTGGAGGCTCCATCCAACCTGTCTTGATTTCTCAATCCTACTACAATCATCTCTAGAAAATCTACTAACATTGGAGAAATTAATAAATTGGGTCATAAAATCCCATGTGCTTTCTCTTCCATGCTCTACGTAGACCTACTCCTGCAAAACACTTTGCGCTAAATCTGCTCTGATACCATGTGAAATTTCGACGAATGCAATAACTGGATATTTATCTCCTAACTTATGCAATGTAATTGTCTTTTGAAATTACAGCAAATAGCGATAAATTCACTACTGCAATTCTTCACAAAATTAAATACTAGAACTGAGAAAATAATGCACACATAAAAGTGGACACCAACATTTTTTGGACAATCGTCCCTGGAAAAATCCAGGAGGGAAAACCAATGGAACAGATGAGCGTTTTATTATTATTAATCTTCAGCAATTTGAAAGTACAATGATATCCTTGCTTGAAGGTGGCAAAGCTCTAGCAGATAATAATCTCCACTCGCAAAATAGTCAAGAGATACAAAGTCTCCTTTGTAAATAAAATTGGCCTCTACCAACAAACGCGCACTCTTCTCGAGTACTTGCACTACTGCCTAGAAATGTGCACTACCTACTCTGGAAAATTTGCATATCCTCTTGGAACGACTCCCTACAAGTAAAATTGCCTCCTAAAGCTATTCGCACATCCTCTGGCAATTCTTCCAACAACTAGAAGTGGAAATACTACACTTGCTACACACACTAGGTAAACTAGCCACTCGCACTAGCTGAATATGGCCTCTCTTTCCCGTCACTTGAACACTGTAAAAACTATAGAAATCCTCTCTGGAATCCTCCTCCCAAAGCTCTGATGAAACCTCACTACTCGATGTCTCCCTCTAATTCAACTGCACCCTTGCTAAATCACTACCACTGGGTAAGTCGAACTGGTTGAACTTCTTGTGTATCTTCTCCAAACCCCATTGACTTGCTCTTATAATCTTCTTTTGGGCAACCAACGACCATGATCTAATCACAATCGATGGCTAAAATCATCTTGACTCCATCAATTCACTTTTCTAGTAGTCTCTAGAGAAAAACTGATTTCCCTCAACTAATCTGATTTAATTAACCAATTTTCCTAAGTTAGACATAGGGAAATCTTTAATAATGCTCAATTAATCTAATTGAGGTGTTTCACGCATTTCTTGCAAAACCTTTTCTGGGTTTTGGATATCTTGTGTTCCTTAGCCTCCTAAGACACCATAGAGACTAGAACACTTGTCCGCTGCTACCAAAAACTAACAATCTATATTTTTATCAGTGGTCTATTAAATCAACAAAGACTTCATCAATCTCAAAAGTAAATTGCATTGTTATGTTTCTAACTTTGTAGCGGTGTTGCACTTATCACCAATATGTTGGAATTATCAAAATAATGTCAAGAAAACCAAAAATCAGAAATATTATCACCATTAATTAACACAATAATTTTCCCCTTCCAAATTATTACAGAGCGAACTAATTATCAGCCTGCTGTTTTAAAACATGGTTTAGAGCACTGGTTCAGGGTTTTCAAGTTCATTAGCTGAATTTTGATAAGGGGGATTAAGCACTGAAGCTACTGTGACCATTTTTAATCAAGCAAACAAGGGGAAACCTATAATTTTTTATACCATCAACCAAGCATTTGTGTTGCAGGGATCTACTCCAATCTACCATGTCCATATTCCCAACTAGATTTTCCTTCATTTCTTTGCTTTTCGAGATTTACTATACGTTGTGAAATATCCATTAGATATACTTCTTCTTGCCCTTTTTGAATGGGGAATTTAACACTTCCGTAACTAGGGTATTTTAACTGTAGTATTCTTGAAATTTTTATGGATTTCGATTCTAAATTTCTCCCTTTTTGGTCCCATAGGTTTAAATTTAATCAGATGTCTGTAGTATACTATTCCCATGTGTAGAAAAATTAGAAATCAAATTTAACATATATGTGATTTAATTTGTAGCATGAGTCCCACATTACTTTAGGAAAAGGTTGGCACTGGTAAAAATCAATAACAGAAGACTCGAAACTTGATAAGCAACTAAAGGGAGACAAAGAAAACAAAAATGCACAAGATGGGGAACAGAAATATCAACATCCCATATGTAGGTTTGCCACACGTAAGAATTCAGTAATATTTCCAATTAGGAACACTTCCATTGGGCCTTGAAAGAGAATTGGTTTTCAATGAGAGAATAATTACTCGTAATGAACTGTCAAGGCAAAGAATTGAAACCTTGAAATAGATACTTACAATAGAAACTAATGTACGGCTCTCTGGTGTATTGGGCACTACACCTTTACTTCTCGTTACAGCCTCTCTTCCTGATATAAGTTCAAACAGCACAACACCAAAGGCATATACATCACTTTTGGTTGTTGCCTGACCATCATGTAAATATCTGCCAACCAATAGGCCAGCATTACATGTGAGCTGTCTCAGATTCTAACTCCTATCAATACATTAGTGATAGCTTAAACTATATGTGTGAATCGCATAGAAAGGCGGTCAGTCAGTTTAGATTACACTTACTCTGGAGCCAAATAGCCAAATGTTCCAACAACTCGAGTAACTGATGATTCCCCTTCACTGGATTTTCCAACAAGTTTTGCTAATCCAAAATCTGAGATCTAAAGAGCGAATGAGAGGAACGCTTGAGATAAAATTTAATCAACAATTCCATCTTATATTGAATATAAAAATTTAGCCACATAAATTGAAAACCTCAAAAGCATATTAAAATTTAGGAATATAAAAATCAATCAGCTAGTCCCTAACTTATAATTTAAAAATTTCCAAGTACATAGAAATAGCAGAAGTACCAAAAATTTAGAAATATATTGTTACATCATGTAATTGTTTAACTCGCAAGGACTTACTCCACCCCTACCTTTAAATCATCAGAGACCATTACCATAGGAACACAAGTTACTATCGGGCTTATCAAACTGATTCTCAAAAGTTCAAATAAGATTAATTTGTAGTGTGGAGCCCTATGTCTTTCAAAAAATGATGAACAAAAGGGGAAAGACCTTCAAATAAATACCAAGGATCTAGAGTTTTCAATAGAGTTTTATGACTAAACACATGAATAAACAGCAAATGAAGGATGCTATCAACCTTAAATAGGAGTGTTCAACATGCAGTTATATTATTTCCTACTTTATGAGCAATGAAACACCAAATATATTTTACTTTTCAGCAATTTTCCACATAAAACACTGGATATATAAGAAACAGAAAGGAAAAGCAGAAATTTAAAAATAAGGATGTTCATCATCATATTAATGATTATTGCCTTGTCCTAAATGGGCTTGATGGGGTCTTCTACAGCTAAATTCAATGAGAACAGCCCTGTTGGAGTAAGGGGGATCAGTACGGTATCAATTTTAAAACCCTAGTGATTTTCATTGTGAGGGGAGAATTTAATTTTAAAGAAGGAATTTAATTGTATAGCAGAGTACATCTTTTTCAAGGCATTCCATCATGATCAAGCAAACAGACATTCAGAAATCATCATCATACTTCAGCAGCTTTGTCAAAGTCATCTAATCCAAATTCTGCATCTCTGTGGGTCATTGTAAAATTTGTTCTAGTATGTTTACAAAGTCATGCAACACATCTAGCTAAGCTTAAGATTTTTGCTAGAGGGTTCCATTCTAGGGAGTTGTTTTTCCTCAGCTAATTATTTGTGTTTTTTAACTACAATCTACAAATAATTGCTTGTGTTTTTCTTGTTAGGATATTCCGACACATAGAAAATAATTTAAGTATAACTTGCTCTATTCTATAGTTAGGTAAAGTGTGTTTCTTTAGTATGTACTTTTTGTAACTTACAATCCGATGGTGACAATATCTTCTAGACATAAAGTGATCCGACGGTTCATTCTCTCCTTGGTATCACTGATACTTGATCCGTGGCTTAACACCCGATTGGTCCATGATCTCTATTTGAAGAGCATGGAGGGTCATTTGTCTGATACCGTTTATGAAACGAGCTTATGTAAATTTTCTTTCTTTTTATTAATAATATTGGCTGAAGTGGCCGCGTTGGCTCAAGTCGTGGACCATTTCCCTCTTTGAGGGTTTTAACTACGTCAAGAATATTGGTGTACTGATCTGTGATTTGTTGTGAGCGATGTCCTTTGGTATTCAATATAAGGAACTTACCCTGTAAATTCCTACATGGAATCAGAGCCAAAGAGTCTACAGGACCAAGTTTGGACCGGATCAAAAAGTTGATAAACAGAAAGCTCGTCTTGTTGCTAAGCGTTTTTCACAAGTTGAAGGCAATGACTAAACTAAAACCTTCTACCCTATTGCCAAAATGAACTCTATCTACCTTGTTCTTTCCCTTGCTACCTCTTTCAAATGGGAAGTCCATCAGATGGATGTTAAATCTGTCTTCTTGCATGGGGACTTGCATGAATAAATATGTATGGAACAACCTCCTGGCTTTATACAAAAAGACTCTAGCCTTGTATTTTGGCTTAAGAAATCCCTTTAAGGTCTCAAACAAGCCCCTCGGGCTTGGTATGCCAAAATGGATAGCGTTCCTTTAGATACTGGCTTTTCTAGTTGTCATTCTCACAATACTGTCTACACCAAGAAAGTGGCTAAGTCCCTTATCATTCTTGTTCTTTATGTTGATGATCTTATCCTTACTAGTAGTGATCCAAACCTTATAAACCATGTGAATTTTAGCCTTAAAATAAGTTTGAAATGACAGACTTGGGACACTTGCATTATTTTCTTAGTCCTCAAGTCTTGCAATCCAAAGAAGGTATTTCCCTTTCTCAGTCCAAGTATGCATGTAATATTCTACGCCACTTTCACATGGAAGGCTGTAAGCCAGTCCCTTTTCCCTTTCAGTCTGGAGTCAAACTTTCAGTTACTTGTACTTCCCCTGAAGTTGATGCTACCTTATACCGTAAGCTTGTTGGAAAACTTTTGTATCTAACCCATACCCGTCTTGACCTTTCCTTTGTTGTTGGCCTTGTTGCTTGGTTTATGCAAAAACAACATGAAAGTTATTGGAAAGCAACTAAAAGAATACTTCACTATGTTCGAGCTACAGTTCAGTTTGGGATTCATTACAGTGCAGGAGCATCTCCTTTGTTAGTTGGTTTCATCGATTTTGATTTTGTTGGTGACCCTGATGATCGGAAGTCTATTGCAGGTTATGTCCTCACTCGTGGTTCTTGAGCTATTACATGGGCTTGCAAGAAACAAAGTGTCATTTCTCTTTCTTCAGCAAAAGCAGAGTATCGTGGCGTTGTTGAAGCTAGCAAAGAAGCTTTGTGGCTTGGTCAAATCCTGTCAGAGTTTGGGTTTCAGCAGCAGCATGCGACTACACTTTGGTGTGATAATCAAAGCTCTATTCAACTATGCAAAGATCTAGTCCAACATCAGTGCAGCAAACACATTGAACCATAGTTGCAGGAATCCCCCCCCCCCCCCCCCCCCGGGATCCTAAGCCCGAAGCGCGACTCGAAGCGAAGCGTCCCGGAATCGATAGGCGAAGCGCGCTTCCAAAAATTAGGTGGCGCGATTCCGTCTTTTTTGAGCGATTCCTGCCATTTCAGGTGGCGTTGCCCCGGAAGCGCGATTCCGGAGGCGCTTCGGGCATGGGGTGGCGCCACGCAACCTGCCCGGAAGCGCACGCCACCCGCACGCCACCCAGGCGCCACCCGCACGCCACCCAGGCGCAACCCGCGGGGCAGCTAGAAAAGTTAAATTTTTTTTAATTTATTTTAAAAATTAACCTAACTAAACATGAGGGGGTGGGTTATTGTTAGTTTAGGGTGAGTTTAGGTTGAGTTTAGAAAAGAATAAAGCCCCCATTCTCTTCTCATTTTCTCACTTTGAGTTTATGAAAGTTGGAGAAGAGAAGAGAGGAGAGGAGAAGAGAAGAGAGGAAAGGAGAGGAGAAGAGAGGAGAGCTTGGAGGAGTGA
>APFE031071457.1:63840-80999 GCA_000404065.3 Pinus taeda
AAAAATATATATATATATAGCAGACGCTTCCGCGGACGCTTCGCTTCCTAGATTTTTGGAAAATGACGCTTCCGCACTTCCGCTTCGCTCCCGCTTCGTGCAACATTGCATTGAACTACACATGCACTTCATTACAAAACTCATTCATGACCATGTCCTTGAAGTGCAATATTGTTCAACCGATGATCAAGTTGCAGACATCTTTACAAAGGCTCTCACAGAGGCGAAGATTACTAAACTTCGATTTATGCTTAGAGTTCAGGAAGTTGTCCTTACGTGGGAATAGGCTCTAATGCCTCCTTTCTTCTCCTAGAGTGTCATCTTTATATATCCTTCAATCCTATCCCAAGTTGTTCTTAAGGGGTAGTATTAGGATATTCCGACACATAGGAAATAATTAAGGATAACTTGGTCTAGTGTATAGTTAGGTAAGGTGTGCTTCTTTCGTATGTACTTTTTGTAACTTACAATCCAACAGTCACGAGATGTTCTAGACGTGAAGTGATCCGATAGTTCATTCTCTCCTTGCTATTACCGATACTTGATGTGTGGCTTAACACCCAATTCGACCATGATATTGATTTGGGGTAGTATTGGATGTGCTCTAGCCACGAAAATTGGTGGAGAGGCTAAGAGACATGAGATCTCCAACACCGAGAAAGGGTTTGGGCAGATTCTAAACAGTTTGGGAGATATTAAAATAATTAATATTTTTAATGAAGTCCTTAAGTCTAAACTTAAGGAAAATAAAATATTAATGTGAATTAATATAAAACTATGTTAGAATGGTCCAAAAGTCATGGATCAAGCAAGATCTAACCTTAGCCATTGATTAGGGACTTAATCTCGATCATTGATTTGTCAACAACAAAAGTATAAGAGGAGGCTTGAGGGCCACTTGGAAAACAAATCAAGAGATCAAAATTTCAACTTTCTGGGGCAGAGTTCGCTGAAAAAGTTAAGACTGATCAAAGTTGCAGCTGAGCGGCAGTGAATACAAAAGCAAAGGGACATAGATACTAGCGGGAGGATCAGCGCAATAGTCTAAGAGAGGGACGCAGATGCAGCCAAAGGTTCACACAGAGCCAGCCAGGGCTCATGCAGAGACAACCAGGAGTTGCACAGTGCCTCAGAGGGCCAGTGTGGGTGACACAAAGGTCCAGAGGACTGACGCAGTGCCTCCAGAGGCTGACGCAGGCCAAGCCAGAGTGACGATGGGCTAACGTTAGGCCAGAGAGAGGCTGACGCATCTCCTAAAGGCTTACGTTGGGGTTTCGTGGGGCAGATTGGATTAGTACAGCTACAGGAGTGTTTATCTGGGGTTTCGGCTGGAATATCTGCTTCCGAGTAGAGAGGTACTACTGCCGAGTTTTGTCTCTGTTGGGTGAGCCGGATTTAGCACCCAGATTGTATTCTGAAACTTTTTAATAAATCAAACCCTCAAATAGTTGCACCAGTTTTCCCGCATTGGGTTTTTCCAGGGACACTAGTCCAAAAACAATGGTGTCACTTGTGTGCTTGTTTCTATTTCCTTCAATTGATGACTTGTAATGTGTTGAGCATGTACTTGTATTTATTTCCAGTATTTACATAGTAAATAACTTGTTAATTAATAGAACCAGTAGGTAGGAAAAAATCACTAAAGCACATGAAGGGTTTCTAACGTGTCAGACCTAGAAATTACAACAAATGATCTCTATTTAAAGAGCATGGACGGTCATTTGTCTAAGACCATTTATGAGAGAATCTTATGTAAATTTTCTTTGTCTTATTAATAATAATGCCTAAAGTGGTCGCGTTGGCTAAGGTCGTGGATTGTTTCTCTCCTTGAGGGATTTGACCACGTCAAGAATACTGGTGTACTAATCCGTGATCTATTTATGAGTGGTGTTCTTTGATGCTCAATCTATGGAACTTACCCTATAAACTCCTACATTTCTCCCAAGCATATCCCAAAGCTAGGGTGTGGCTTGATGGTGAGGTCCTAAGTCCTAATTGTATAGAGCCAATGTAAATTATCATACTAGATCATATCTAAAGTTTCATAGAATTTGGTTGAGACTAGAGGTCAATTTTTAATTGTCAAAATTCCTCCTTCTAAACAAGATTTTCATATAATATTTTATGTCAAGATGTAATAAGTGTTGTCTATAGAAGTTATAGGTAGTATGAGTAATGAAAATTAGACCTCATCGCCTAAAATTCTATTTAGACACACTTGGAAGGGGGGGAATGCGTTTAAACCCCTCTAGAGTCATATTTTTTTTTATTTTCTGGCAAAAAAAGGAAAATAATTAGTTGGAATTGGTCAGAAAATCAAATTGAGAGAAAAAATAAAATTCTCTCCAAGTGAAAAGTACTAAAAAAGGTTCCGCACTTTCCCGATGAAGGAATCAAGGAAAAAAGTTGGAAAATCTCTGTGATTTAAGCAAGGAAAAATCACACATAAAATTCGATTGATCGAAAAGGAAATTATTCCCAAGAAAAATCAAGTTTTTGAGGAAAATTGAATTTGTGGACCAAAGTTATTAAGTGAATGGGGATTTTTTGTGGAGAAAAATTCTGAAATTAAAAAAATAAAAATAAAAAATAAAAAAGATAAAAAAATATCTTTTGGACCAAAATCGAAGCCATTTTCGAAGGAATTCGAACTTCCTCCTCCAGGTCAAGAGACGAGATTATTTCGGCATGGATCAGGCATTCAACTAGCCAAGATGAAGTCAAATTTGTGCAACTAGCCGTTTTCACATGGAGAGGGATCTAGAACTCTCATTTTTCTATATAATGATGCTTTTAGCTCCTCATTTGTAACTTTGATCCTTGGATCAAAAGGAAAGCTCTTGGCTAAGGAAGCTCTATGTACTTTTTATTTTTGAGCAATAAAATAAAAGTCTTTCGGGGTGAAATCTATGGTGTTATTCTTCAGTATTTTACGGTAATATTTTTCCAAATACTATTCCTAATGCTCTACTGATTAAATTTAAATAGTTGTTATTTCACTAGCCAAATGTGGATTAACTATTTGCACAGGAATATTGCATTAGTCATTGGGTTTAGAAAGGAATTTTAAATTCGATTGATCTAGAAATTATAACTACATCATTAGATTTATTGTGTTATATAACCTCTATTAATCTAACAACTTGATCTTAAATGTGTAGAGATCTCTCTAATATTCAGATCTTAGGCGTAAGGGGAAGTCTTCGGTTGGACCAGCCAACTCCCAAGACAAAGAAATTGAAGAACCCATAGTGCATGGGTAAAAGACTGATCTAATGATATTTATTGTTTTGAGGCTTTTGCGATCAGTGTTTTGTGTGTAGTTTTCTTCCGGAGTTCTCGCATCCATGATTGTTTGCATCGACGTTTCGAGCCATCCACCGTGACTCACCATCAGGATAGATCAGTAGTTGTGTAGGACAGATCTCATTGGACTTGAATAAATAGGGTTGATAGATGCTCAGGGAATTGGAGCTGACCATTATAAACCTTCTTTTTTTAATATTTTTTTGCAAGGGCTTTTTAGCCATTTCTTGGAAAAAACTCATTAATCTTCATCAATTCTCTTACTAGTGCCTTAGTTTAATAGATCTGCTAATGTAGAGCATGTTATTGGCTTATCAATGAATGGAGTTGTACTCATATTCCTTGATCTAGAACTTGTAAATTATTTGTCAATATCTTATAAATTATCTAACCCATTTCTATCTAGCTTCTTTTCTTGCATATATTTTTTGATTTTAATTCTTACAAAACTAAATTGCTTTTGTTGCAGGTGGGTTGCCTTGAAGAAAGTTGAAATTTTCCTTAGCCTTATCCATCCTTTGTCTATGATTTAAAACCCCCATCTTTGTACCTCTCTGGACTGGGGTTTAGAGGTTAATAAATTTAATTATTGTCTGATTTGTCAGCTTGTGGAATAAAAGAATTAAATTTTGAAACCCATTTGGAGAGTCATGAGCCTATTCAAGCCCTACCCGCTAGGATTTTGTGGTTGCTTAATGTGGGTTTTGCGAGGATCTGATAATTGTGGCCTGCAAATTAACATTGAATTCTTTTTGTCTTTTGTTGGAGAGTGGCGGGCCTATTGAGCCTATTTTCTTGAGGTCGAGAGCCTAGGAGGGCCATTTCTTCACCTTATACAAAATCTCCTTCCATATCTAAAGTTATTGAATAAAAAAGTCACATTTTTTTGTAATATTCTAATCAGAGAAATACAGTGAATACCAAGAAAATGAACTAAGCTATAGCAAATAAACAGAATATGCAATTGAAAATTTCACACATGCAAAGACAAATTAGAACACCATTGAGTAGGAACAACAATTCTAGGCAATTTTATTGCAAATTGTAAGTCAATCTGCGTACAATAGGAGATGGAATGAGTGCACCTAGGCTTGTTACAGCAATCATGCAAAACCCAACTGAATATGAGGAAATATCCACGTTGAAATAGGGTCTTTGGTTATTCGCTTTGCTCAAAGATTTATTGTTGTTGTCGCTTGAGGCAAATAGTTATTTGAGGTCTCAAATCTGCTTCAAAAATTCTACAAAATTAGGACTGAGCTCCTCAAACCCCAACCAACCAAACCTAGAAATGTTTTGGGCTAGTTCTAACTACTCGAAGTTGCCCAATTTTGTGTGAATTTCCTAGATGCCTGGCTCTACAACCCACCCAGAAACACTACTATACTTCAACTCTAAGTCCACCATCAAATGGTTTGAAAATTCTTAGCAAAATACCTCTGTGGATGCATGTAAATTCCTACGCCACTCTGGCACAAATCATGCTCCAATTCTACTCTATAATTTCACCTACAATACCCTTGCACAAGACGTAGAAGCGACAAATTCAGCCTATTGGCCACTCCATCTCAACTAGCCCATAGTCGTACATTTTTTCACGCATGGATTTCCATCATCTTCGAACACTCAGATGATCCACAGATTCATCATTATCAACTATATGTACACTGGAGTTTTGCAAACCCATTTCGCATTTTTTAATGTAAATGGTCCTACTAAGACAAATCTATGTAACAACCTAGGAAAAAAACAAAATCTGACGATAATTTCTATCCTAGGAGGTCTTTAGTCTCACTAATTCATGTGTGCTTCTAAACACAGATGATCAGCGGATGTTTTCACTACAGCCTCACCCCAAGGCTAGGGTGGATTTTGTTGTCAGGATTTTAAATGAGTCCTAGTGTTATCTATCGAGTCTCTATAAAAGTCATGTAAGTAATATTTTAGCTTTAATGCTAAAATATTAGAGGGTTCGAAAAATTAATAATCCCTCATCAGTGAATTAATTAAATTTTCCGGCTAAAATAAATTAAAATGCTAAAGCCAGAAATTTAATTAATTTAGGTCCTAGGAAAAATTGAATTCTCCAACATCTAAAATTCGTGGATTTTAAAGTTTTCAATTTTTGGAGAGCCCAAACCAAGAGAATATTGAAAATTTCAAGATATTTTGGACCCTTGGGCCATAGTAGTTAAGTCAAAGTCAATTTTTTGTCGCAATTAACTCAAATAATCATTTCTGAATTAGTTAAAAGGGAATTAAAAGTAAGATCCGAATTTCCTCAAAACGTAACTTTATTTCAATAGTGATGATTAAAAGATCATTTGATCTTCATCAACAGTTGAGATTGCTTTGACAGGGATTAAGCCAACTAGCCGTTGGAGAACGTTTCTATAAATGAGAGGCCTCTCTCCATTATTTGAATCTGATTTCTGAATCGTGTACTTGCTCTAAGAAAGCCCTTGTAACTATTTTCCTAGTTAATAAAACGCAAAGAATTTGGGGTTTCAGACCATGGTGTTCCTCTTTCAGATTTATGTGGTAATATTATTCTTGAAACTCTATCATTTTTATTTGTATTTGCTAGATAACAACCTTTCAAGATTGATCTGTGTATAGGTATCTTGAATAGATTTCTGGGTTTTTAAAATATCATTTTTATTTGATAGAAGTAGTAGGTATCTCTATCTCATGATCATTTTATGATCATTTTTCAATCTCTATTAATCTAACAAGCAGATATAAGTGTGCAGAACTTATCATTCAGGATTTGAGCATTTGGGGAAGTCCTCACTTCGACCAACCGACTCTAAGTTTATATAATTTAAAGATCCCACTGTCTTTTTTAATTTTTGAAGTTATCTTATAGAATATTGTATTTGCAGGGTTGTCCTTTGGCTTGTGCCTCTTTAAAATTTCAAATTTATTTCTAAATTTGTGCAAAATTTGTTTAAATCTCGCTAATAGAGGGCTTTGATATGTAAATCTACTAGATTTGCAAAATATCATTGTAGAATTGTAAAAATCAAATTTCTAATTCATTGGGGCTTTGGGTATTTCATATTTTTGTATATACATGCTTTGGGGTTTTCTATTTTTTGTTTGTGTAGGAACATATCTGAAGATTCTAGCTAATTTTCGTGGAATCTGGAGAGAAATCTACACCTCGGATGGCATCTAGATTTTGTTTCTAGGTTGAACAAAAGTTGCAAAAACATCGAGCGAAAATATTTTAGAGCCTTGGGCCTTACATTGGCCCTCTCTAGCCTCCTCAACCTTGCTTCCATTCTCGCCCTCCCTTCTTCATTCTCAGCCTTCCCCTTCTCACTCCATCTCTCCCTTGCTGCCTCACGGCCTCCTACCCCCTCGGCCCTCCTCCCTTTGACCCTCCCACGATCTCTTCCTTCTTTTCCATGGTTGATAAGATGCTAAACAGATGGGTTACCAATCCAATTCTTCTTCTGAGAATTCTTCAGATTGAGAATGACCAAATATCAATATGAATACCTCCCTAGTTAAGAGGGAGTGTTGAAAAGTGTAACTAGGTTTGGTATTCATAATGACGTGTAATTGTGATTTTATGTAATTGATGAAAAGAAGAAAATAATTTTATTTTTGTAGTACACGAATCATGGGTTTCATGATCAAGGAATTTTAGTTTAGTTGAGGTACCCATTGTGAACCTTTAGGTTATGTCATCGAGTCATAAAATTCAAATTGAGTCAATGTCACGTATGAAGGACCCTTCTTGGGAATGTTACATTTTTGTATGTGATTAAATGAATAAGAAGGCCCTCCAAGACCAAACAAAGACTCTCCTTCAAGTCAGCTCCAAGATGGAATAATGAAATTGCATCAAAGAACATGTTAACTCACCCTCAACTCATGTTGGCTTATTTGATGGGAAAATGTTAATTTTAGGTATGTTCTATGCTTAGAGCAATTTATTTCAATTTTCACAGTTAGCTCAATAACTTTTCTAGACTAGCAATCATATCAACATTAAAATAAACTGCAGATAGAACATAAACATAAATCATAGAAGACAAGCCAAGACAAGAGAACATAAGATGTGGTACTAGCCAGGGACAAGCCCCAATGTGGAGAAACCCTTCATCAATTCTTCCTATATGTTCTTCATTAATTCAATACAGAGAGAGAGAAAGAGAAAAAGATAGTACAATTACAACAAAATTAACATTTTTTACTTATCTAGATAAGAGCATAGATCATCTCTAAGAAAATGATACATGAGATCAATTGAAGACATGCTACTTCAACTGATTCTCCAAGGTGACTCCTTCACCTATCATTGTGTTGCATCTTGTCATCATGTAGCACCTCACTGTGTTGCGCGATGCTGCACCTATCATCAAAATGTTGGACCGCATGACCATGTTGTACACATCATATTGTTGCACCTTATGTTGCACTGCTATTCCATGTGCCATTGTTGCACCATGCTAGCCACTGTTGTCCTATGTGGCATACTGTTGTCCCACCATAAGTCACATAGCCATTCCATGTTACCCTGTTGCCCCATTGTTTTTGTTGTTGTCCCATCATAATATGTTGTTGTCCCATCATAGTATTTTGTTGTCCCATCAATGTCATTGTTGTCCCATCATAGTATGTTTTTGTCCCATCATAGTATATTGTTGACCCACCAATGTCATTGATGTCCCATCAATGTCATTGTTGTCCCAGCATAGTATGTTATTGTCCCATCATTGTCATTGTTGTCCCAATTGCTATTGCAACACCATGTCTTGTTGTTGTCCAAATTGCTATTGCAGAACCATGTCTTGTTGTTGTCCTAATTATTAGCATTGTTCTCATTGGCATGTTTGAGTCCTCAAACACTCCCGTTGTCCCTGTTTTGAGGGTCACCTACAACCCACCTTTTCAGCCGTATTAGACCTGCATCTAGGGGACCGTAGGTCAGCATTAGGGTTCCCTTTAGATTGCGTTAGGGCTGCCTTTACATAGTGTTTAGGGCTGCCCTTTAGACTGCGCTTAGGGCTTCTCTTAGACTTCTTCTAGGACTGCCTTTTGAACAGCATTTAGGGTTGCACTTATATTGCATCTAGGGTTGCCTTTTGGACAACGTTAGGGCCTCTCTTAGACTGTATCTAGGGCTGCCTTTTGGACAACGTTAGGGCCTCTCTTAGCTGTGATAACATTCCTCCGAGACTGCAGCTAGGGCATGCTTCCCTGACAACGTTTTTGACTTCTTCTTTGACAGCATCTAGGGCTAGGGCATCTCCTCCAGGGCAATTCCCTTAGTCTTCTCTCCTCCAACATTTTGGCCTTCCACTCCTAGAATTCCCCTCCACTAAAACCTAAGACAAGTGGAGAGAAATCAAGATACAAGTGTGTGTGACAAATGACTCTCAAGTCATCTCCTTTTATACTAAAACGTTGAGCACTTGTGGGGTTTATTTGCTTGCTAACCGACCTTGATGAATTGTCTTATGACACAAATAAATTCATATCTCCATGAATACTTATCGGAATCGGATGATCTTTAGCTCAATCCTACACCTCTCGATGAGAGAGATCCAAGAAAAACATTAGTTGCCATAAATAAGATGACCCACATGGAATTTGTCCCTATTTGCCAATTTAACACTCCCTCTCAACTAGAGAGAACTCCATCCACTGATCCATCTGTCCGACTGTACTATCTCTGCCATCAGTGCCTTGCATTGCTCGACTCTACTCTACTCTACTCTGATGAGCTCTACTTTGCTCTGTTGAACCATGAAGAAGAAGAATTGATCGAGCATGTCTCATAACATTCTCTACTGACCCGAACTCAGTTGCATATAAGGAGAGTGTGTCATACCACTCTTACTGACCCGAAGTCAGTTTCATTGATCCCAGATCAATATCACAAGAGAGTGTCTCAAACCACTCATATTGATCCCAGATTAGTTTCATTGATCCGAGTTCAATGGAGGTCATCCTAGCATAGGGAGTACAGTAGTTACAACAATGCGTCCATCAATAATACTACTATGGTCCCTAACCCCATTTCCCTCCACATTGATTAGATGAGAGGTACTTCCCATGAGTCCAAGACTGCATGGGTAGGACGCCTCGACAGGAGAACTAATCATCCTGTCCACAGGAGAACGAATCATCATGTCCATTGGTGGCCACAAGAGAACTAATCATCCTGGCTCGAAGTCGCCATGGGAGAACTAATCATCCCATCCCACACGAGAACTAATCATCATGTTGCATAGTTCCCACGAGAGAACTAATCATCCCGGCCCACAAGAGAACTAGTCATCTTGTTCCATAGTCGCCACGAGGTATCACAGGGAAAGGTTGAACCTGTCACCCTGTACATAGCGCACCACCAGGGGAGGGTGAGTCACCCTGTGGTTATATGTCTCTCCAGTAAGTACCCCAAGCCCCGCAGAGCTCAGTGCATGCAACATGTAGGACCCTTATACGAAGTTCTCTCAACGACTCCAAGTCATTCGGGAAAATCACAAATTTGACCTTTTCAGGGAGACAAAGTGTTTGTAACATGTACATCAGTCTCAATGCGATGGAGCCTCCCCGGTCATCGACTTACCATATCCCAGATAAGGTAGTCTCTGATGTTTATCTGCTGGAGCAATCATCGAATACAGGATTCCTCAATAATCGAATCCCCCCCTCGTGATCACAAAGAATCACAACGGTATTCATCATGTGTACAAACAACTCACTAATGATCTTCCACAACCAGGCAGCTTCACACGAGATCATACTCGTAGCTATGTATTCGGTCTCGGTGGTGCTTATAACAACCGACTTCTACTTCCTACTCATCCATGATACCGAAGCATAATCCAGAGAGAACCAACACTGAGAAGTGCTCTAGAGATCCTCCACATTGCCTGCCCAATCAGCATTCGAATAATCATGCAGCTTCATATTTCAAGGAATGTATCTCAATCCATGAGACATTGTGCCCTAAAGATATCTTAGAAGATTCTTCGCAACAATCTAGTGAGGCTCAACCAAATATG
Source organism: Pinus taeda (assembly GCA_000404065.3). Taxonomy (NCBI): domain Eukaryota; kingdom Viridiplantae; phylum Streptophyta; class Pinopsida; order Pinales; family Pinaceae; genus Pinus; species Pinus taeda. The sequence continues at coordinate 74,175 of APFE031071457.1, forward strand.
ACCTCACCATGCTAACTGCAAAGCATGTATACGGACGGAAGTTCACCAAGAACGTCAATGCAAACGAGTTTATGAAACTCAGAGGCATTTCCCAAATCTGGTCTATCATCACCACCATATAACTTTTGAAATTTAAGATCCTCGACGTAGTCACAGGGTTGCAGTTTACCATTCCATATCTGGAATCCAACTCCCTCTCACTTCTGCAAGTGAGAGGGTTTGCACCTATCAGAAATAGGTCATATCTGAGAAGGTGTCGGTATGAGAGGTCTATCATCCAAAACCTTCAAACAATGGTTTGGATCGGCTTCACTTTTCGTGAATCTCAGCTTCATCAAATAGTGATCAGTCCTCTTATGTTAGGCCTGGGGCGTCTTACTTCAAGCCATAAAGGACTTTCTTCCACCTGTATACATGATATTCCCAATCATGATTCTCAAACCCCTTGGGTTGTTCTAAATCTGTGGACCTGCTACATGAGGGGAATGATCCCCTTGTAAGATTTTCATTCGGTACATCTCGGACATGTACCTTCATCCTCTTCTTGAATTCACGCATCCCTGTCACCATTTCACTCACATCGGGTAGGGTCCTATAATAAGTAGACCTCCGGTGCTATAGATGAGATATGTCAATTGACATGATCCCCAATGGACTATCCTGCAACTTGATACTAATTGCCAACCCTGAACCCATGAGAAAAAGTATCTTTGAAAAATTTCATTTTTAAACACATACCTTTCCATCGATGAATGCCACCATGTACCCTTTGACTTCCATTGTTGAAAGGGACACCAGGTTCTTCTTGCGATCAAGTACATAAGACAGATTCTGTAAATGAATCGAGTTACCCTCATTCAATTGAAGGGTAACATTTCCTACACCCTTTCCAGGATAGGCGATGGTATCACACAAATTGTCACAACAACGCAACAGACTAGGGGCTGTCACCCTGATCTCTGATCTCTCCTTTTAAGCTGTCTCCCGAGGCCAAGGGGGGTAGACCCTATGGGATAAAGGATGACAACTGTGAACCAGTTGGGCTGGGAGACACAGCAAGGCAATTTAGCACCAGAATGATTCTGGAAATTAATATACCAATGCCTTACGAAGTTAATGATTAAATAATTGTTTATCAAAACCCGCAGAAATATGAACTTTATAATTCCATGATTAACAATCATTTATCATCAGATAACCCAAGCAGAATGCAAGACATTCAACAAACGCACAACGCCTTAATAATGATCCAGCAATTAAATTTCTAAAGATTGAATGCTTTAAACAACCATACAATTTAATTGCTAATCAATTACCACTTTCATATAGCATAACTTGTAAATAAACATTCAAGTGCATTTAACTATAGAAAAGTGGAACCATGAAAGACACTAAAAATCAATTTTCATTTAGTCAATTTTTTCAATTTTTTTAATATATTTTTATATTTTTATAAAATTCTAAGTCAAAATAAAACAAAACTAAAATCCTGAATAAAAATAAAATCTAATCTAAAATCTAAAAGAACTCTTAGGTGCCTTTTTTATATTTTTTTTAATTTTTTTTATTCTTTTATAAATTTGATTTATGAAATTAGAATCAAAATAAAACTACAATAAGAGAAATCAACACCTAATCTATATACGAAAATGAAAGCTGAATTCTTTTTATTTTCAAATATTTTCTTTATTTTTTTCTTTTGATTGTTGATTTACTTCAAAATTAAAACAAATGGAACGGTCAGCGTCAAGAGCAGAAGACTCTACGCAGGGACAGCAACGCGGATTTGATGTGATTTGCAGCTGCGCAGAAAGAGGGAAAACTTGCTAGATTGAACTGTGCAGAGGAAGTAGCGTGGGTAGTTTCAACAGATTTGAGGGGCTACGTGGAGTAATAAGGCCGATAATGGGCAGCGTTAAGAGGCAGCAGAAACAAAATTATGCAGAAAAATAAAACATCTTACAGCATTTCCAAAAGAGTAACACTAGCAAGATTCTCAACCCCCAAGTATTTCTTTATTACACAAGAAAAAGATTACAAGAGAGATTTCTTCAGCACACAACTCTAAGAATGAATGATCTCAAATGACCCCTGACACACTATTTAAAGGAAAATTTCCCAACGAGTAGTTCAAGTGATCCATGTCAAAATGATCTCGACCGTCGATGAGGATCAAAATGCCTTTTAATCTCATCCGTCGAAATTTTAAATGCATTTTAATATATTAAAATATTAAAATTTTGCATTTATTTCCTCAAAATTTGGACTTATTGTTATTTTATTATTTTATTTTATTTTTCAAAAAATTTATTTATTTTGTAGTTTATTTTTAAATTATATCTTACCTTTCTTCTTCTTCTTCTTCTTCTTCTTTCTTTTCTTTTCTTTTCTTTCTTCTTTTTCTTCTTTTTTTTTTTTTTTTTTTTTTTTTTTTTGGATCCTCGAACTTAGCCTTTGGAAAAATCACCTAGGACCTAGGACTTAGGACTGATCAGGGGATAAAACATTTTCTAACCCTCAGGACACTTTACATCATGACTTTTACAATTTTACATCTCAAGGGGGAAAACCCATTTGACATAGACCCTCATAGACCACCCAGTTCTGCAACACAAATATAATCTAGCAGATCAAGAAATTTGTAAAAACCTAACCAAATAGTTAGAATTATTTCCAAATTACTTTTACATGGACTCGAAGCACACTAGGATTTCCCTAAGATTCTAATGACAAAATCCATTCCAGCTTTGCGGTTAAGCTGAAGGAAAACTCTGCCGATCATGGATCGGTGAGACAAAAAACCTTCTGGATCGTAGATTATCACCAGAAAATTACGTTTGCCTAGGCAATTTACATACATGACTCAAATCTGCTAAGATTATTTACAATTTACACATGCAAACTGGGTTTACAACATAACATGATCGGGCTGATGATGACAGTGGAATGGCACAGACATGTCGATTAAGCGCTATCCCTTTTGCGAAAAAGGGGGTGTACTGCTATGGGTAGTTGACACGTAGTGGTCAACAGGTGCCATCGCCTCCAAATATAATCCCACAATTGTTTCTTACCAATTTCAAGAGAAAACCCTTCTATCTGATGAAGTGCCTTGAAGCACTATAATCAATAAGCCATATTCCCGTAGAATCTGAAGGACAGAGCTAATACAATATAAATTTATCTTATCAGAAACAACATTTGATTTTTCATACCTGGGGTTCCTTGCTTTCTCTGAAGAGTCGGTCGTTTCCATGATGACCTACATTACCTGTCATTCCTCTAACCATCGAAGATATCCCTGGAATGATTGTTATCATCATCAAGTGATGTGTCTGTGCCATTTGAACACTCCTTCGCATAATGGCCGAACTAGTTATCTACCTTTCCTTCCGCCCTGCAATCTGGTCTTCCCAATGAAGTGATCTTTAGGTAGGCCATATTCTACTGTGCTATTCTGATAATATTCTCTGCTTCGATTTCACCCTCGGTGAATTTGAAGAGGGATGATGAACCCATTGATCCTTTTGACCTTTCCTAACAGTCTTCAGCGATTACTCTTTCAATCTTGCTTGGGCTTTGTCTTCACCTCAACTCTGGTACCATGTTAATTTTAGGTATGTTCTATGCTTAGCGCAATTTATTTCAATTTTCACAGTTAGCTCAATATCTTTTTTAGATTAGCAATCACATCAACATTAAACTAAACTATAGATAGAACATAAACATAAATCGCAAAAGAAAAGCCAAGACAAGAGGACACAAGATGTGGCGCTAGCCAGGGACAACACCAATGTGGGGAAACCCTTGATCAATTATTCTTATGTGTTCTTCAATAGTTCAGCAGAGAGAGAGAGAGATAGTACATTTACAACAAAAGTCAACATTTTGACTTATCTAGATAAGAGCATAGATCATCTCTAAGAAGATGATACATGAGATTAGTTCAAGACATGTTGCTTCAACTAATTCTACAAGGTGACTCCTTCACCTATCATTGTTGCATCTCGTCATCATGAAGCACCTCACAGTGTTGCACCATGTTGCACCCAACATCACAATGTTGGACCTCATGACCATGTTGTACACATCATACTGTTGCACCCATCATCACAATGTTGGACCTCATGACCATCTTGTACACATCATACTGCTGCATCTTATGTTGCACAGTTGTCCCATGTGCCATTGTTGCCCCATGCTAGCCACTGTTGTCCTATGTGGCATACTGTTGTCCCACTATTAGTCACATAGCCATTCCATCTTAGCTTGTTGTCGCATTGTTTTTGTTGTTGTCCCATCATAGTATGTTGTAGTCCCAACAATGTCATTGTTGTCCCATCATAGTACGATGCTATCCCATCATAGTATGTTGTTGTCCCATCAATGTCATTGTTGTCCCATCATAATATGTTGTTGTCCCATCATTGTCATTGTTGTCCCATCCTAGTATGTTGTTGTCCCATCATAGTCATTGTTCTCCCAATTGTTATTGTAGCGCCATGTCTTGTTGTTGTCCCAGTTGCTATTCCAGCACCATGTCTTGCTGTTGTCCCAATTAGTGTTGTTGTCCTGGGCATGTTTGAGTCCTCAAACTCTCGTGTTGTCCCGGTTTTGAGGGTCACCTATAGCCCACCTTTTCAGCCATATTAGGCCTGCATCTAGGGCACTGTAGGTTAGCGTTAGGACTCCCTTTAGACTGTGTTAGAGTTGCCTTTAGACAGTGTTAGGGCTGCCTTTAGACAGCGTTTAGGGCTGCCCTTTAGACTGCATTTAGGGCTTCTCTTAGACTGTTTCTAGGGCTGCCTTCTGGACAGCATTTAGGGCTGCTCTTATACTGCGTCTAGGGCTGCCCTTTGGACAATGTTAGGGCCTCTCTTAGACTGCATCTAGGGCAACCTTTTGGACAGCGTTAGGGCGTCTCTTCGCTGTGATAAGATTCCTCCAAGACTGCAACTAGGGCATGCTTCCTTGACAACGTTTTTCACTTCTTCTTTGCCAGCATCTAGGGCTAAGGCATCTCCTCTAGGGTAGCTCCCTTAGTATTCTTTCCTACAACTTCTAGGGCTTCCACTCCTAGAATTCCCTTCCACTAAAATCCAAGACAAGTGGAGAGAAATCAAGATAGAAGTGTGTGAGAAATGACTCTCAAGTCATCTCCTTTTATACTAAAATGTTGAGCACTTGTGGGGTTTATTTGGTTGTTGGCCGACCTTGACGAATTGCCTTATAACACAAATAAATCCATATCTCCATGAATACTTATCAGAATCAGATGATCTTTAGATCAATCCTACACCTCTCGATGAGAGGGATCCAAGAAAGATATCAGCTGCCATAAATAAGATGACCCAAACGAAGTTTGGCCCTAGATGCCAATTTAACAAAAAACAACTATAAATAGGTAGCTCGACCTCATTTAAGAAGACAGAGTTTCGGTGAAGAAGACGTTTGAAACAAGAGGTGCGAAAGCATCAAACAAGATAGTCTTATAACCAACGAATAGAAGGGAAGGAAGAGCGAAATCTCTAGCATTATTTTTGGTTCTGTTTTGGGTTGAATTACTCCACACATGCGAAGTATAGACAAAGCTTGTTGCAGAGAAAGTTGAAGTACTGCAATCCCTCTTTGTAGGTCAATTCAAGGAGGAGACTAAAGAGTATTTCAAGTCGAGTTGTGAAAGAAGAAACCTCCACCTAAAGCAAGGGAAATCAAGGTACAAAAGAAGGTCATCTACACGCACAAGGGTTTTTGAATTAGCGCCGAGAGGTTGCAAGTCTAAAGCACAAAAAAAGGAAGCTGAAATCTAAGAGGTAGCAGAGGGAGAAGGAAGAAGCAGGCAGTTTGACTTTCATTGACTCAAGGAAGAAAGAGGAACCCTTGTGTCATGGTCTTCGAGTGGCAAAAAGGTCAAGGGTCTTGGTCTTGGTATTTGTTAATTGAAGTCTCTATAAGAAGAAGAATTCGTTTGAGTTTTCCTCTCAAGTGGAAGAGGTTTTGGCCCTGGCTGATAACCTACATTGTATGTTTGTTGTCTCTTTATGGTTTATTCATTGGTAACCGTTTGATGAAGAACACTATAATAACCTAAGTCACCTGACACGGGGATTCGGGACACATAGGATTCGAGATTCGTGGTGTCGGATTCGGACACGCTGACTCCCCGGAACAGGACACGTTAGGACACGTTATATATTATTTTATTAAAAATATATATATATATATATTAAAAATTAGATATTATCATATTTCTTACACAAATTTTAATTAATGATACAAATTTATTAATTTCAAACATAGATCTTCATCTATAGCTATTAGCATGCAGAGTACATACAAAATTCAAATAAATGTCAGTAGTACTGGTCACATAAATGATAAATCTATTAAAAATTTAAATCATGATTCATAATTCATAACTGAAAGACAACTTACAACTACAAGATAGTAAGATAAACACACTGACAATTGTAGTTTTCTCATTAAGTCATCAAATCAAAATGTGTTACATAGGTAGTGCAATGCCAATGGCAAATAGAAATAGAAAATACAAAACAACTACAGGTAAAGAAGCATCAAGGCAGGAGGTAGCCCATGACTCATGAGTCATCATCAGAATCAACATCACTGTCCTCATCATCATGGTCACCACTTCTCTCCTCTGCATCCTCCTCCTCCCTGTATCCATAGTCGCCTCTGCATTTGCTGGTGTGGAGGATGACCCCTCTACAATATCACCGTCATCAAATCTAACAGGCTTTAGCACTGGATCATTGAGATCCATATTGGCCAATGCCAACTCAACCTTGCTGTCCAAACCCATAT